>JAWWMW010001370.1:135261-147025 GCA_035048345.1 Echeveria elegans
TTGCTTGAATGAGAAAAGAAATATATTTAATTTACATATATAACCATCAATATACAATTACATGATTCATAACATGAATTAACTTTTGGGTCCAAAGCTTTCAACGAATCGAGCTTTATTCGAGCCGAGCTCAAACAACAATAAAAAATTTCGAGTCGAACCCGAACATAAATGTATTAGGCTCGACTAATCGAGGCAAGCTTTGGGCTGCTCGAGCTCGGCTCGAAATTAAAAGTCGAGCGGAAAACGTTGGGAAGTTTGAGGAAAATCGAATGGAGATACGAGAAAATTTGAATTTCAAAGAGATCTCGAAAGCTAGGCGAGAATGACATTTTCAAGAAATCACCATCGGATTTAAAATTCATCGCTAAAACTCAAGACATTTATGCATTAATAGCAGCGTATTACCCATGTCTTAAGTTTATAAGTTTAAATCACGGACCCGGCCCCGACCATTAAAAAATAAAAAATAAAAAGTTTTTTTATCTCACATCGCTCACAATACTACTACACGAACTTCAAATCATGTCCATATATTCGGCTCTCTCAAGCGTGTATGTTTTTCGCATTTCCGTCGGAACGACGGATGGACCGCTAGTATATAACAAGAGAACACACATTTTCACTTTCAGTTTATCTACATGCCTTAATTAGATAGCATTGACCATACATGGGATATAATATATAGTAACGGTATTGAATTAAAAGAAAAACATAGATGAACAAATTTCTTCATAGTTTCTGCTGATTATTTTGTAATAATTCACTTGATCTTGAAAAAAGTAGAAGGTACATTAACATTTTTGAAGAGCGAATTGTTCATCTATATTTCAAAATATGATTGTCATTTTAATTGTTCTAGCAAACAAATGGAGTAAAAGATAATTTTACTTTGTAAAACTATCACGAGATAATTTGACAAGTTTTAGTATCATATTTGAGAGAAAGGTTCAATGCGGACAAGTATATTATCTGAGGACGGAACGACAGAATCTCAACCGTGTTGGATTTAATAAATACAATTGCTGAGATTACGACATGCGTATGAGAGAGAAAATATTAATGAATAAAATTAATTATTATATTTATTAATTCTCTCTCATACACATGTCATAATCTTAGTCATTCCATTTATTAAATTCAACGATTGAGATTATGACACGTAAATGAGAGAGAAAAAATTAATTAATAAAATTAGTCACTGCATTTATTATTTCTCTCTCATACACATGCCATAATCTCAATCATTGCATTTATTAAATTCAACGACTGAAATTCTATCATTATGTCCTCATTAAAAATGATATATCTAAAAAAACCTTTCTCCACATTTGATTATCACTTGGGAGACCATGGATGGAATTTGACAAAAAAATAGTAGTATTGTACTAGTGATTTATATTATGTGAGGTTTATGTCTTTATCCTTATCAGCAACCAACAACATTTTGTGGCTTGCAAAGGTTCCCTTGTCCCAAGGCTAAACAATTCGATGTAACATTGACACCCTATATGGAATTAGGCCTACCAAGACCTTGCTCACTAGACACTGCTAGTTGGAAGATCACCAACTGGGTCCCAATGCCATCAAATAATTCAGCTAATAGCATGTTTTTACTTGAAAATGATATTCTATGGAGTCGTGCTGTTAACGTCGATTAACGGTGCAAACTGATGCGTTCTAGACGTTTTGCCCCTGACACATAAGTATGGAGTAAATGAGTAATAGATTTACTTTTACCCCGCAGGAATCGGATCAAGTGATAAATGCAGGATTGAAAGATCGTCCACCCCAGATTTTAGGCAAGCAAAAAAAATTTACTTCATTATGAGCTTTTTACCACAAAGCGCACGGGGTTTCGGACATGTGGGTACGAATGAAGGATATTATTGTAAAAACATTCGGACTTTCCTATCAGTCCGCACCGAATTTCTGTGCATTTGACAATTCCCTACTATATATACTCTCCTATATCATATTCCTAATCTGGATTCTAAGATTCACTGCGTAAGCTCTCCTTTATAGAGATGCTGGCCCAACGCATAGAGGCCCATGTTTATGACCTAATATTTCAAAGTGATCTTACTCATATTTCATTGCTTGAAAATACGTATATGATTTCATATTGTGTGCTTAAGAAAATAATGAAACTTGCAGCATACATGGCTTCATCTATACAAGTAACTTCTGTACGCTGGCCAATAATCTAGTCCAGAATTGTCTTCCTTAATTTCTTGAGGAATACTAGAGATTGGAACTAAGCAGAGTCCTTTGCTTTTTAAATCCAAAACCTTGTTTCTCTCTCCTTTCCTGTCCAAACTCCCCCATGCTTCCTGCATTATATTTATATACCATTACTTCAGACAGATGATCAAGCAAATAATATTGACAATTATTTGTATGATAAGTTTAATAGATTGATACCTGCAGCTTGTTTACACCAGACTTCAGGTATGGGTTACTTAGCATCTGTGTCTGCCATAACATAATCAATGATGAATATGCTAAGTAAATTCAGCTAGAGGTGATGGCCATTGACGAAAACTTAATTACTCAGCGTGGGCTCCATACTGTAAATAATCTCGTTCTACATAGTTTCGTTACCTGGACATTCTCCTGATGCCGTCTTATGAATCCGATAGCTTCTTGAAGTATGGATGCAGTGTCAGTCTGATGCCATGCACATCAACATTATTTTCTCAATTAATTAAATCTGTAATATGTTAATACAATTCCATATACTCCGTTATATGTTTCTAGAAATGTATCCAAAACCCTGAGTATATACCTTTCCGTAAGGGGATACTATTTGCTGAAGTACCGATAGTTTCTTTGCTTCAACTTTCCCTTTTGGTGTCCGCATAGTCGTCATCTGCTAGCTTGAATTCATTTATGTCTGATCTTCATGAATCACTTAAACTAGATGTGACATTACTAATTAAGTAAAACATTTCCATGGATGTACCTTTGCAGATGATGAGGCGGTCGATGGATGAGAACCACTATTGTCACGCGTAGGTTTCTTCAAGCTCCTGCCACTTTTAAAAGCATCGTCCGACCTTTTCTTCTTTGTCTCATTTATAAAGGCTGCTTGTCCTCTCCCATTATCCTTGTTCATCTGTATCAAACACCGACACATGCAGAAGGAAGTGTAAGGGTTTTGCGTATTCTAGAGAGATGCACATATTAATAAGGTCTGTCAATTTTGTTATGCACTTAATAGTGTACCGAGCAATTTGAGAGTGTTCCATGCTGCTTCCTTGCATCCGATAAACTAATAGAATTTGTGAGTGACTTGCTTGAGAACTTGCTGCCTGAGTTGCTGAAGAGATCAATGACTGGTGGGGTATAGCCGTGCTGAGAGAGCATATTTATCTCTCTTGATCTCCAATTATCACCAACAGGCATGTATCCGGATTCAATAGGGTTGATAAATGATGCCATTGGAAACAATGTTGCTGGTATTGATCCACCTTGTTCACTTCCTCCACATTGATCATTTTCTTGCCTCATCTGATTAAGGCTGGAATTTTCACAGTCGAAAATGGAAGTAGGTCTCATGCTGAACGACTGCGGCGTATACACTAAGCTCTGCTTCGTTTGATCAGTAGTAATATCAGGTTGAAGATACTGGTCGTCCGAAGGAATGTTGCATGGGTGTGGGACAATGTGTTCACTCATTTGTGACTGATCTGGTTGGGCAATTGACCAACTGCTGACCGGAGTGGACGAAGTTAGTATGCGACTGTCTTCTATCAAGTTACTGTCACCATTGTAGCCGGCATTGCTGTTGATAGACTGCTTAACAATATTGTCCGAGAAAAACTCGCTTGTATCAGAATTAGGGTATCTGTTTCTACTGATTTCTTCCAATTTTTCATGGTGGTGTCTATCAAGTTTTCTTAAGTATTCGCTGCAGGCTGAAGTGTCGAACATTCCGCCTGAGAAACATTTCAATGAAACTCCATTGAACAGGTTTTCTCCCTTTCCATCCCTGCTCATCTCCTGGTTGCCACCGACGCCTCTGCAGTTTGGAAATGAGATGAAATTTATCTCAGGAGACTTTCAAGTAATCATTTGGCTTTAACCATAAACTTTTATACATATGATGATTACACTAACCGGAAGCACTCATTTATCAGCAAAAGCTTTTTTGTTCTTTTTTATAAAGAGATTCTTCTTGCCACCTATCCCAATAATTTAGCGTCTATATGCTATGTGAACAGATGCACTTGAACATACATGATCAACACAACAAAAGTTCTACGGAAAAATTAAAGGGTCAAAGTCGGGCCTCTATCTTTTAAATTTTGAAAGCTATTTGTTTAGTGTACCCAAATTAACAAGTGAAAATGGCATATTGTTGAACCATGGGCTTCGTGTAAATGAGTTACTTACAGGAGAAACTGGCTCCAGACATGAATGTTAATATCTGCTGAAGGCTCTCTGATGATATAGTTGGATGAAGGAGTCCTGACAAACCGATGAGAGGACTCATCTATTGTTAAGCTGGAGTGATTTGAAGCTGAGATGGATACATCCTCGTGATCACATGGAGATGAGTTACTATGGGTTTCCCATAAATTCACACCAGAACCGCCGGTGTTATACCTTAAGCTTGCAGATAGTGCTGGACGTGTTGCATAGTGATGAAGATCCCACCAAGATGGCGTGGCAGAAGATAGTGCTAAAGGGAAGTTGATCTTATTGCTGTCTTGATCAGCCATTATAGAGAGAAGACGAGAGAGGTTGAAATTATATTGCTTCTGTGAGTGCTTAGCTTAGCTTTTTGATGTATTGGTTTGGAGAAGAAGTCTCCATTTAAAGGAGAGAAACTACTAGGTTCTTCTTCATGTGGTGACGCAGTTTAGGGTTTTCTATAGCTTGCTTGTTTGTTTAGGTGTCTCTAGCCGGTAGCCATACAGGTACAAGTACTTCAATTATAGGGCACACAATAATTAATACGTGGTCTCAACATTCCTTAGTGCCTTTTGGCGGTCATAGCTCAGACGAAAAAGAGAGAAAAATGATCTTCCTAATTTATTTCGTAAGAAACATTACATAAAAAATAATAACACAATACAAATATTAACCTTTAAATCGCGTAGATAAATAGGCATCACTCAGTCGTAAAAAAACCAGGTTAAATACGATAGTAAATAAAATGAAATAACTAACTTTTAGACACGTTGACCTGCTAATAGGAAAAAACGAAGACTGCTAGAGGCACACACAATCTGAAGGGTGTCCTTCAAGTCGCACGTTGCTTTCTACCCCATCGTTTCAAACGAAGTTTTATCATAACATCCCATGAGTAGTCATTGGTTTGGGCAGTATTTTGTATATAGGCATTTATTTTACAGTGGATAAGAGAAAAGGTTGATACAACTCGATTTCTTCTCTAGAGATTTTGATTTTGGGTGCGCTTGTGCCATGTCCCTAACTAGTGCCATCTGACATGGTGCTTTTGCTTTGGCACCACCACTTTAATTAAACAAGAGGTATTTACATAATATATACTATCAATGTCCTCTTTTTGTTCTTCATGTTTTCATTTTTGATGTTTCTTTTTGTTCTTCTTATTCAATTTCGGACAGTTCTCTTTTCTATTTTATCTCACACATAACACTATCTTTCATACTTTATTTTCTAATCTCTTACATTTATCTTATTTTATCTTTTGCACGCTATTTTTTCTTAAAAAATGTGCAACAACCCAAACAGAAATATCAAAACAGGACGAAGAGAGTATATATATCTTTAAGTCATCTAGAAAGACACAATTTGACACAAACATTTCACTTTACATATTCAAAACTATGTGTACACACACGGCATCATTTTATGTGTTTACTACTCTCTACGTCCCATGTTATAATTCTTTTTTCTATTTTAGACGTTTCAAAATATAGTTCTTGTTTTCTTAAATGAAATGTTTTCTGCCCTCACAAATACATTTTATTTACTTTTCACTCATTCTTTTATCTACTTTTATCTCACATAACTTTTTTTACTTAAAATTTATGTCCAAATCTAAATGAAACATTATAAATTGAAACAGAGAGAATAGGATGATGTGTTACCAACTTTCAAACAATCAGTAGACAATAACTGCACTTAAAAGCCCCGGTGTAAAATGTAAGGGGAGAGCTACAAACCTATGACTCGCGATATCTCTCTAGCCTAGGTTTTTTTTTTTTTTGGGTAAAGTGATGAGTTGATAACCAAACTTAATCAAGATGGAGGCCCTTGAAAGAGCTTTAATAATCTTTAGTTAAAATATCTAATCTTGTACAAATAGCCAGTGGATCAAATCTATACTTAAGTTTTGCTGTACAATGATCTTCAGGGGCAAGCAAATAATTCTGCTCCAAATAGACCTAGGACAAAATGTTCAACCATCCATCATTTGCATTATTCAAACTACACCAATATGATAATTTAGTATCCAACTAATATGAACACATACATAGCATCCACGTGGACGTCAATATCAAAATCAACGCTAATTTGCGTTCGAAGAATCGGCTAAAAATATTTTATAAAATAATTTTAATTTTTGACATAAAATACACAAAGTTGAAAATTAGCGTCCACGTGAACGCTAATTTTCGACATTAAAGACAATTCACATCACCTATATAGCAATTCTAACTATTTTCCTCATTCCATCAACTTACCAAATCGTCACTTCAAACTCTTTCTTCTTCTTCATCTCAACCTCAACTCCTCATCAATTGCATCTTCATCGCTCTCATCTCCTCCTTCACCTTCGGCTCCCCCACTCCTGCTACTCTCTCCTCCACAACCATCACATCTTTCTTCAAACTCATTAATGTTGTATGTTGTTTTGTTGTTGAGTAATTATTTAGTTTATTTTTGTTGTTGTTGAGTAATTTATTTATAATTAATTATTTTGTTGTTGTTGATTAATTATTTAGTTTATTTTTATTTATATTTTGTTTTTATTTAAAATCGTTAAGGTTTTGGTGAAGAATTTTTAATTGCTTATTATTTAAATTTTGAATTTTTTTAAATTAAAAATAAATTAGCGTCCACGTGGACGCTAATATTTATATTCAAATATTTTTAAAATTCTAAATAAAATTAGCAGTCACGAGGATGCCAATATTATTTAATAAAAATTAATATTTTTTAAAAATTTTAAAAATAAAATTAGCATCCATGGTCGATAATTTTATTTTTGTAAATATTTTTTAAAATTAGCATCCACGTGGTCGCTAATTTTATTTTTTTAATATTTTTAATATTTAAAATATTTAAAAAAAATTATAAATAAAATTAACGACCACGTGAATCCCAAACGCTTATGGCCGCTATATTCAGCGTACGCGTGGACGCTAAATTCAATATGCGTCTTGAGTTTTATCATCCATTTTATGGACGCAAACTGGACATTTGCATCCACATTTTGAGAATTAGCGTTTCAGTTTCTTGTAGTGTCATATCCGTTCATTTTCAATGATTTATGCTCATTATTTTTGCATCATGGTCAAGCTTTTTATCATGTCTTTTGCCGAGACCCAAGAGACTGACTGGCAACACACTTGTGAATCTCACTCGCTTGATGGGAATCAAGAGCTTTACCGGTCAAAAGTTTAGGATATGCGTAGGGTTTCGTTTCAATAAGAATGAGGAAAAGACAACACCCATCAGTGTTTGATTATGTGCTACATCTAAAAAAATCATCAGCAGCTGAATGAAACCTGAGAGCCCATGACTCTTTATATGATGCGACTCTTCTGTCTGTAAAAAACTTAGTAGGGGCAATCAAGAACTAGGGTTTATTGGACAAACTATAACCCCAGTCAATAAAGGGTGCAAAGTGTAGGGTCCTTTCATCGGGTCGGCTGAAGTAGCTGCACTTGATCACCATCTGAACAGTAATAGCATGTCTTACATGTAACGTGGTTGCAAAACAGTACACACTATTCTTTCGAAGTCATACAGGGAATGAACGTTAAGGGTTGAAACTTGAAAATAAGGCATACATGCAACTAGGATTTGTACTGAAGCCCTAATTAGATAAAGCAGGCTGAAATGGAATTCTGATAGAGTGCTTAACACCTAATAATGTTTTCTTTTTCAAAATTGTTATTTTTAAAGGAAGCTTATAATTCTTTCTGGGATAGCTCCAGTTGCTTGACCTTTGTTTGTAGAGTCGCTAATCTTATCAAGTATTCTATAACCAATCCAATAATATTTTATATACTTGCAAACAATGCATCTCACATTTCTTGTAAATTCACTGCTCAACTGTTCCCTGTTTTTGTATATAAAAATAAACTTTTCCCTATTTGTATTTCACTGCTACAAAATACATAAAAATAATAGTAAGGTCTTAAACCAGGCTTTAAATTATTTCTATTTTAAAAACTACTTCATAAACAGATTGTTTAAAACAACCTCCCAAAATTGTGATCATTGAAAATCTCTTTAATTAGGCCTCCATTTCCCATAAAATGCAGTGTTGTTAAAATCGGATAACACCGGCCGGTCCGTCCGGAAACCGGTAGGGTCTTCAGTCCGGTGTTCAGATCGAAGGTGCAATCGGCCCGATCAAATCTGGCCAAGACTCGGTTGAACCGCCCGGTTCAATATTTAAATTAAATAAAATTGAAATGGCTACTACGTACAAAGAATTGAACACTAGACCTATGACATTCATTCTCTTTACCTAACCACTTGAACCAATTCTTTTACTTATCTATATCCACATAAACATGAATATATCTTTAAGATAATTTAAATAAAAATAACATATTTATTTTTTATTTGGAATGATATGTTATTCATATTTAGAATTAATAGCACAAAACCACCACTATAAAATATCATTCGGCACAAAACAACCACTATAAAATATTTAATCACTTAACTACATATATAAAATTTAAATTTAACATAACCTTAGTAAATATAAAAAGCTTAAAAAATAAAAACAAAGTAAACAAATATATTTGATATATATAACATTGTTTGTATTTGGTTCATTCTGATATTTTAAAATAGTATTCAATTTAAATATAAAAAATAAAAAAGTTATTATGATGTTGTTTAAAAAATAATAACATGAATATATTTGTATACAAAAATATATCATACTTTCTAATTTCTAATTTTAGAAGTCTTTTATGATGTTGTTTTTAATGAACAATATAAATTTAATCTATGTTATTTGTGTTAAATATATGTTTACACAAAAATATATTATAATTTTTTAAATACATAAAATATTTAAAATTTTGAATCAAGTCCTGCATCGACCCCCCGGGTTGAAAGCGTGACCCCGTGAACTTATCGAATCGATCTTTGATTCGATTTTCACATTAAAATGACTATCATCCATCATCGTCATACCTTTCATTTTCACTCCTAGTCATTTGGTTCTCTAGTTTAATAAAATATTTTAATAAAGAAATATTATATTAACTTTACATTTGGAAATTTCATGTTGATTTCCATTTATTGGATGGCTATATGACTTTCTGATCAACAAGTCAGCGAGCTTATTAGGTACTTATGACTAATATAATCTAAGTTAATCGCAATTGGTTGATCCAGTGAACTCTAGGTTGATTTCTTTGTCTTATTAGTTTATGCTGTCTAACCTTTCCATAATCAATGTAAGAAAGTTATGTACTATGATACACTTGACAAAGTATCCTTTCCGACCACCACCACCATACCCAAAAAATAGCTCGACTTGAATTGAAATCGAAACGTTACTCATGTTCTATAATCTGCATGCATAACCCTAATTGGTCGAATTCATTACTTTCTTTTTACCCAAAAAAATACATTAAGTAGTATAGTATATCTTACTACGCTAGCATTGTTTTATACGAACCGTTGTCTATGGTAAATAAGCAGTACTTCAGTATAACATCTTCGTCCTCAATCTAACTTTACTTCAAATGTTTATATATGTTAGGTACTATGCACAGTCGATACCCTAGCTCGTGTTATATTGAGTAAGCAAAAGTTGGACGAAAAGAGTCCGGACACGAGGCTATTACATCAAAATGAAGGGCAGCAGAAAAGAGTGCTTGGGCATTCCCACCGCACTAAATATGCTGGAAGCATCGAGCTTACAAAAAAAAAAAAAAAAAAAGAAGCAAAAGTTGGACGAAAGATGTACATAATTTTCTTACAAAAAGGTCAAGGTCATAAAATACAATTGTCCAAAGTTAGCATTTAAAATTTTAAATTCATTTCCGCATCATGGCAAAACCTTTCTATTCCCCAAAAAAAAAATGGACCGACTTTATCAAATTAATAATGTACAGTATACATTAAGAAAGCATAGGGTTCGGGCAAGAAGCACCCAATCAATATTCTCAATTTCTATAATTATCTTCTTCTTTTTTGCAATCTTTCAATTATCAAATACATAAAATAAAATGAATTTATCAGGTGGTCATGAATTATTAAAAATAAAAAAGAAAAAAAAAGGTATTTGCAAATTATTGGCAAGTAGTGTCTGGTTTTGTTTGCTTATGCTGTATATTCTCTCAAATTTAAATAAAGCAACCTCCATATTTATGTACCAATAAAGCAAAAAAACATGAACTACTTAACAACTAGCTAATATATATTTTTCTTCTAATTTATCTTTTTCAGATACATCACTTGACCTTCGCAATTTTTAATCCCATTCTTATTTAACTTGAATAAAATTTAATTTGGTATGTTTCATAAAATAAATAATTGATGGATGAGTCCAAAATCTAAATAATCCCACTACTTGATTTTTATAACTCCCAATGGGGGTTGCTATAAGCTAAACCCAAAGTCATATTTTAGGTTTAAAGCTCTTTAATGGAAAGAGCAATACCAAAAGCTAAAACTCATATTAGCTTCCTTTCTAGTTTCCTTTCTAATTGAGCTCAACCCCATAGATAGGAAAGTCAAATTTATATACTCTTAAATTTATGGCTTTTAGCTTATAGCAAACTCCATAAAAGATATAAATCTATTTATCTCTATCTAATATAGTTTTTGGGGTATTGCATGTCATCATTAAAACAAATTTATATGATCCTTTCTATTATAGGTAATGGTATAGATTTTGGCTCACTCCATTGGAGATGCCTTAGGACGCCAAAAAAGGAAATGAAAACTATAATATGAAATAGAGAGTAGTTGTTAAGAAAATCTAATACACCCAATGGTAAAAAAAACTGCAGCTGAAACCAGAATGAGGGAGATTAAACAGTATCCCTCAAAATTTCTATCACTCGGATATTGGTCCGATAAAGTTGAATATACTCCATTTGTCCCATAATATTCATTACGCTTTCCTTTTTGGGCGTCCCAAAATATACCTTACACTTTCTAAAATGGAATACTACTTTCTTAACTCCTACTCTCAAATGCATTCTATCTCTTCCTTTATTATTTCACATTTTACAATCATTTATCATTTATTATCAATCAAATCACTCATTTTTCTCATACAAATACTCTCTTTCTTTAATCATTACCTACTTAATCTCACTTTTTTCATACTTTCTTAATCTCCGTGCCCTTACCCAAACGTAAGGTATATTATGGGACGGAGGTAAGTGAACATGTCGTCATCTCCAGCCACATGATTGACAGAAGATCAATTAAAGATAATTATTATTGTATGCGCTTATAACTCTCTACTGTATATAAAATTAACAATTTTCCCTTTTCTTTGCTGACATCAAATAAAAATATCTGCATTTTAAAAACTATAAAAAAATTCAAAATATCT
>JAWWMW010001372.1:0-24426 GCA_035048345.1 Echeveria elegans
AGTTAAAACCCAGCTTACCGGTAACTCGACTGGTGGTGCACGGTACAACAAGACTTACAGCAAATGCATCAACAATTTGCGCATGCCACGGGGATACTTACCACCAAAGTTCCAGCAATTCGATGTCAATGGAAACCCCAAACAGCATGTGGCTCATTTCGTGGAGACATGCAGCAACGCTGGCACGAAGGGCGATCTGTTAGTAAAATAGTTCATTCTGTCCTTGAAAAGCATTGCATTCACTGGTATACAGACTTGAATGCAGATTCAATCGACAGCTGGGGGCAGTTGGAGGATGAGTTCTTTAATCGGTTCAACAGCATGAGGCGCATCGTCAGCATGAGTGAGCTGACAAACACGAAGCAACGGGAATCGTAATCACTGGTCGATTACATCAATCGGTGGCGTACACTATGCCTGGGATGCAAAGACCAAATCAGTGAAACATCAGCAGTCAAGATGTGCATTGACGGGATGAGCTAGAAACTATCATCCTCAAGAGCAACAAACCCAAAAACTTCCAAGAGTTGGCTACACGTGTTCACGACATGGAGATAACAGTGCATAAACATAAGAAATCAAAAAGCCTCCCGAAGCCTTCCAGAAGATACCATGGTTGTCTCAACCAATAACACTCTTCGTAAAAATGCTACACTAAAAGACTTCAAGCGTGTCAGGCCCTCTTTTAAGGAGCTATAAGCAAAAAAGTATATCATTTCCTTGACTCGGATCTCTCAGACATGCTAGATGATCTATTAAAGAAAGGCATCATCAAGCTACCAGAGGCAAAGCGCCCGGACGATGTCAACAAGACGGACAATTCCAGGTATTTTTGCTACCACAGATTGGTCAGCCACAATCTTGAAAACTACATAACCCTCCAGGAGCTCATCATGAGGCTAGTCCAAGAAGAAAGAATAGACTGGACACTGATGAGACGATATAGGCAAATCACGCATCTGCCACGACCTGTGGTGGTTCGCCTGTGAAGTCAAAAAAATGGTCCGCGCAGACAATCCAATTCGGCACCTTCGAGCTGGTAAAGGTGTGGATGTCAAAACTGCACTCTGCAACTGAATCAAAGAAGTGGACATGCGGTGCTAATCCAAAAAATACTCCACCGGTGACTTGCAAAGAGGTGCACACCATCCACACAAAGACGACGATAGATGGATTCTTGTAACTCGGAGAAAGTCGAGAAAGCAGGTCCTTCCACAACCACAGCTCGTCTATTGAAAAAAAAAAGTGTGACCAAGAAGAGGCCACGTCAAGTAAAAGAAAAGAAAATATCAAAAACAGATGTCAAGTCTCAGGTGCTATCCGTCAACCTTGTGGAACAAATCCCGCCAGCTCCCATCACTTTTGGAGATTTCTTTCTAGAAGGCTATCTGAATAAGGTGGCTGGCAACGTAGCCTCAGGAGCAATAAACAACAGCAGCAAAGAAGAGTTAGATGACAAAGTCTCGAGCACCAAATGCACAAACCGACCACCAATCCAATGACGCAAAGGCCTGGTGAAGTCCAAAAGTTAAACACCAAACGCTTCTGAGCAAGAGCATAAACTGCACATCAAACGCTCTTGAGCAATAGCATAAATTGCACATCAAACGCTCATGAGCAAGAGTCTAAACGGCACACCAAACGCTCCCGAGCAAGAGCTTAAACTGCTCATAACGCTCCTAAACAAGAGCATAATCTGCCCATCAATGAACTACGTCGGCTTGATCTTGCAAGTTAATAATTCTTGTCACTTCGCAAGTACGTAGACAACTTGACAAAAGTGCAGCCACCACAAAAACAATCAACCTCCTAAGCAAGAGGATAAAAGGCAAGTCAACCTCCTAAGCAAGAGGATAAAAGGCAAATCAACCTCCTAAGCAAGAGTATAAAAGGCAAACAAATCAATCTCCCAAGCAAGAGGATAAACGGCTAAACAAAAAATGTACACTCCTGGCCCGCAAGAGTATAAACTGTGAACGGCGAAACAAATAAAAAAAAAGAAAAAAAAAAGAGAAGAAATCAGGAAGAAAAAAAAAACAAAACAAAAGCCTCAACATGAAAATGACAGCCGAGTAAAGGCGGCTGTGCAAGGAGGCATGAAACCGAAGGTGGTTGAGCAACAAAGGCGGCTGAGCCATCAATCGATGAGAAACAAAAGCTGGCTGGGACGACGGCTGGGCAACACTGAAGAAACAGAGCAGCGGGTCAGCTACGGATGACGGCTGGGCTGGCTGTTGTTGACGACGGCAGGAGAGTAGATGGCTGAAATGGACGCGCAGAACAGCAACCCACGGACGCAGTAAGCAGCAGACCAAAAGGCGGCCAATCAACGGTGGATGACAGCTTCAGACCAGCGTAGCTTCAGACGGATGACTTTGGCGCAAATGATGGCAAGGTTGAGCAGCTTCGGGCGACGACAGGCGGCGCAGGCACGGACAGGGCAAAGCTTCAACCAACGGGAGTGAAGAGGCACGTGCAAGAAAAAAATTATTGTGCCGTTGCTCTTCACTTTGGAACGGAAGAGAGGCGGACAGAAGCTGCAGCCGACGGCGATACAGCAAACAACGATGGTGCAGCTCGACAGACGGTCAGACGTGGCTGAGAACGGCGGGCAGACGACGCAGACGGGCTCCGGACGGCAGGGCAGGCGGCTAGACAGACTTCCACTGGCTGGAACTGGCGGTGGTCAAAGTTGATGAATAGTTACCAAAAAATAATAATTTTTTGGAATGATGTTCTTCAGTTTGAGACCAGACGGGACGAAAATTTGAAGTTCCTAACGTCTCCGAATGGCGTTGGCACTGTTCGCGAATGGCAACCGCACTATTCGACGAATGGCGTTGGCACTGTTCGGAGGATGCTGAAGTTCCAAGCTGAGCAGAATGATACCAATAAAACTCCGAGTTCCTGACGTCTCAGAATGGCGTTGGCACTGTTCGCGAATGGCAATTGCACTGTTCGACGAATGACGTTGGCACTGTTCGGAGGATGCTGAAATCTCGAACTGGGATTGCAATTCCGGACGGCTGAGCAGAAAAGAAAGAATTCTCGGGCTGGCGGACAACTCCGACAAATGACGTTGGCACTGTTCGCGAATGGCAATTGCACTGTTCGACGAATGGCGTTGGCACTGTTTGTCACGGCGGCTGAAGCAAGCGGTTGTGCAAGGTGGCTTGGACCAAAGGTGGTTGAACATCAAAGGTTATTGAGCAAATATATGTGGTTGTAACTCTCTTTCGTTCTTAGAGCCACAGAGCAAGTCAATCTGTCAGAAGCGCGAGACAAGTAGGCTGCAGTCAGAAGAAAAAAAATACAAGTCGTCAATACCAAGGTTGTCAAAATCGAGTTTTTACTTTGAATCGTTTTGGTCGGTAAAATCGAATCGTAAAATCGAATCGGTAAAATCGTAGTTTTTACCTATAATCAAATACTATATATGTACTTCCATTTTAGGCTCAAAAAAATTATGCATTACAAAACAATAGTGTTGAGATTGGTGTAGGAAATTCATAGTTCAACATGTCTCTTCTTGATCTTTGGTTGCTGAAATGGTTGGAAAGGCTGTTGAAAAATGGAGTAGAAAGCTGCTGAATGTTTAAGCAGGATTTGGTTTTTTATTCTGCTGGGATTTGATGCTGCGCGGGAATGATTTTAAAGCTAATGGGCTGAGGCTCAAAAGCAGGTGAAGTTGATGGCCCAATTTGAAAAGCAGCAGCAGGTGCGGAGTGGCTTGCTTCAACATCTGTGCGACGTCGTTTAGCTCTTCTTCTCAACAGTACAAAAGGCGTGACTCAGATTTGGGATTATGGCATAGCATAGGTTGCAGAGAACACAGAGCATGCTGAGGGAGGGCGAATAATCAATTGAGAGAGGGCAATGCTACGTGTTGATTCTGTTAGTGCTTTTGAGTAAAAATTCTCGAACTGGTGTCTGCCTGTGTCTGCCTCCGCCCTTCGATTCTCTCTAAAACGTATGATTTTTTCCGATTTTGAACGATTTAGTGCGATTTTGAACAATTTAAAATCGTCCAAAATCGTTTGGCCGGCCGATTTTGAAGGAAAACGAGTTTGTGAGCGAATTAACTCGAAATGCAAAGGTAGAAACGTGAAATCGTACGATTTTACCTTTTGACACGCGATTTTAACAACCATGCTTCTTACTACTCTCATTGTCCTCTAATGTTTTCCACTCTTTAAACTTAACAAAGGCTTCATCCTTAGACTTAAGTAAAAAGGTCCAAACATACCTAGAGTATCATCAATTATACTTAAGAAATATTTATTATTACCATGTGTAAAGTATTTATCAGGCCTCCACAAATCAGCATGTACATACTCTAAAATTCTCTTAGATAAATGCACACCAATAGGGAAACTAAGCCTATGTTGTTTAGCTAACACACAACATTCACAAAATGGTAATTCACATTCTGCACTTTTATCTAACAAGCTTTGTTTTGACAACTCAGTCAATCCTCTATGACTTATATGTCCTAGCCTCAAATGCCATTTAACTGCTATATCAGCACTAGAGCCAGCATTACTAGCAACCATACAGCAAGAACCATTCAATATGTATATACCAGACATTTTATTAGCAGTCGGCGCTACTTTTCCACCTCTATACACACTAAGAACCCCATTCTCAGCACTGTAGATACACCCAAGGTCATCTAACGCCCCTAAAGAAATTAAATTCCTCTTAAGTCATGGTTTAATCTAACCTTGGTAAGAGTAACATATTTCCCACTAGTTAACTTTATTCTAATGGAACCTATCCCTTCAACAAGACATGAGTTATTATTACCCATGTATACTCTTTCACCAGTAACCTCAGCTAAATCATCAAACCAACACTTATAGGACCCATTCACTGGTATAGAACCTCTCATTAACAGCTAACACCTCAGACAAGTCATTGTCTGTCCTTGAAGATGATGCTACATTGGTTTCATTTGCATTGGCTGCCTTAGACTTATTTTTCCACTTATAACAATTTTTCTTAAGGTGTCCTACTTTCCCACAGTGAAAACACTTTTTATTTTCTACTTGGGCCTTTTCATGGGGCTTACTATCATGCTTATCAGCTCTAAACTTATCCTGAGGTTTATCTTCCTTATTCCTAGCATTCTTACCCTTGCTATTCTTATTTTTAGCATACAAGCTATTAGCAGACCTAGCCTCAAGAGTTTTCAACTCTAATTCCCTAGTTCTCATAGTTGAGCATAAAGTATCATAACTAGACATCACACCAGTGTATTGAAACGCATTCTTAATATACTGAAAGTTATCAGGCAATGCATTCATCAAAATCATAACAATACTCTTATCGTCTATTGCATACTCAATATCATTCAGCTGTAATGTCATCTTAAGTAGCTCATCTAAGTTATCGTCAATAGACTTAGAGCTATCATCTAACCTCGACCACAAGCCAAAGTCTGTGGTTTCAGTGCTAACCTTTCTTAGCACTTTATCTTGAAAATTTAGCACCAACAGATTGAAGGCTTCCTGGTCAATGACAGCCTTCATAGCCTTCTGCTCATCGGACCAGTTCTCCACCTTTTCCAGTGCAATGGACACCTTGTGATGGGACAACAGCGCTCTCATCTTGATGCTCCAAAGGCTGACCTCAAGCCTTGTAGACATTCCCTCGCAAGAAAAGTATCAAAACTTAATCAGTGATCAAGAACTTATCAGAAAAAATTCAAGACAGATATAAACTACACTCTCTCTACTAAATATGGTCCAAGAAAGCTTCAGCTCGACAAGCCACATGGCGAAACCAGCTTCTTGAACTCTGTCGATGACTAAATAAGGACCCTAACTGATCAGACTTCAATTAGAGGATTTAATCTGATTAGAATCCTTATCTAATCCTAATTAACCACTCTGATACCACTGTAGTGAATCTAGACAGCCCTATACTCTTATTTCCCAGTCCTAGAACAAGTTCTACAATCTGCCTAAACTTGTACTTTTGCGAAATTTAACCAAGTTATATACAACCTCAGTTTTCATTACAAATCAATCTCTAAACCTATCCTAATGCACTTGGTGCACTAACAGATACAACCTGACCAGAATACTCTCAAATGACTTGTTAAATAACCCTGTCCTAAGTTCTATACCCTGTACAACTTTTACAAGTATTCACACAAGCATAGAAACTAAAGAAATCTAGCTATTACAACAGTCCATGTCCTAGCACTACTTTACAGTTCAAACTTACTCAAGAAACTTAAGCAAATATGCAAAGAACTTAAAGAAAATGCAAGACAGTTTTATCCCGTGGTTATATGACCATGTTGAGCTCGGTGGCTTGGTTAATTCACTAAGTAATTTCTTCAAAAGGTTCAACACAGTTCACAAATCCACACAGCAACAACAGAACTATGTACCAACTAAACATAGGCTTATCCTAACAAGAAATGCACTGAGAACTTCCCTGAAACCTTTGGCGCTCAACCAACAGAGCCCAAACTTGAACCACCTCAGAACTGGGCGATTCTGGTATCACCGAAAAGCTCTCACTCAGATCCACACTTCTCCCTGAAGCATCGTCGTCAACAGACTACTTCAACAGCCTTGAAATCCACCTTCTTTGTTCGTCAGTTACGCCGCTCGTCGCCTCTTCAGATTTAGAAAATCAGAAAAAAATGAGAGAGATGAAAGTGTCACGTGAAAACCCTGCTCCACTTAATAGCTCCATATATATATGATTGGGCTTGGGCTTTTCTTGGTTCATCCCAGGTTCACCCTTCAGAACCCAATTATTCCTTTAATCTGTCAACAACTTTAACATTTTTACAACAGTAAGAATAGCATCCACACATTTAACAATGAATAAATCATCTCATTATGCTTCAACATTTTACTATAGGCATGTCAATCATATTCAGAGCGTTTAAATTTACACATTATCATAAACTCATCAAATTTTTTATACAATTGTCTAGGGGACTGCATAAGTCCATATAAAAACTTCTTTAACAAACACATTTTATTTTCTAATTTCCAAGTAACCTTCAGGCTGTGACATATAGATTGGCTCATCAAGATTTTCATACAAAAAAGAAATTATCACATCAAGTTGTTCAAGTTCCAGATTAATCCTTATTGATATGTGTTTGACCATAGGTGAATATATCAAATTATAATCTATCCCGTCTTTTTGTGTAAATCTTTTTGCAATCAATCTTGCTTTATATCAACTCTAGGAATTCCTTCTTAAAAACTCATTTACAACCTACAAATTTCTTATTATCTGGCATGTCCACTAATACCCAAATATTATTTTTCTTCATTGAGTCTAACTCTTCATGCATCGCCTTAATCCAATTTTCTCTATTCGTGGATCTAATAGCTTCTGAATGAGTCCTAAGCTCTTCTTCAAACAGTTCTTCAAATACATTAAAAGCAAATGCTACTACAGTATTATATTTCGTACCCGGCGGAGCGCTTACCTTCCCCATCCCTTCTTTCTATGTCTCTAGCCAAGAGATAATGTTTCAGATTGCTTCCCTGATTCTCATTATTCTCCTCTTGGCCAGCAGGTGTATCCTCCTCTTCTTGGCCAGTGACCTGCCCCTAAACTTCCTGTACATTCTGCTCAGGTTTCATTGGCTCGAGTTCAAGCTCAGTTATAGTGTAATTAGTTCTCAAAGAATTTGTTCCAATATCCTCTTCTGTGACTTAAATGGTTTTTTTTTCTCTCATCAAAACTAACATCTCTACTTATTATTGTTTTCTCACTAACTTAATTATATTTCTTCACCCCCGCAAGATATTAAATAAACACACACCTTAAAGCCATTGGCTCTAGTTTCCCTTGTTTACATGTGCGTAAGTTGCACACATCCAGACACTCTCATCCTCGAATAGTCGACATGATGATCTGACAAACATCTGCAAATGTGTGTATTAAAAACCTATCGCAGATGGATGCCTATTTATCAAGTAACAAGCCGTTTGCACAGCTTCACCCCCAATATGTCGTAGGCATCCGTGATTGTATCAACATACACATCTAACCCTCTCAAGTATAAATCTATTGTATCTTTCTGCTAGACCATTTTCCTGAGGACTATGAGGGGCTGTGTGGTGTTTAACAATACCTGACTCCTTACACAATGTCAAGAATTATGTGTTTAAATATTCAAAACCATCTTAGAAACTTTTTCTTATTCCCCGTCTGGTTTTCTCGCATGATTTTTCAGGTCTTAAAGCCTAAAGGTCAAGAAAACATCACTCTTGTGCATCAAAATAAACATCCACACCCTTCTATTCAGATCATCAGTAGTAGTCAGAAAGTATTTTCTAGCAGCATTTGTGGGAGTCCTATCTCGACCCCACAAGTCAAAATGAACATAATCTAACTTCTCACCACATCTTCCTTTTGAAATCTAACTTTACTAGCCTTTTCTAATATACAGTTTTCACAAAAAAGTTAGAGCTACTAGTTTATCTTGCCAAAACAGCCTTGCTCACTCAGTTTCCTTAAACCAGTTCCAGTCTAATGTGCCATAAATTTGCAAGACTCTCCTTTGATTCATATACACTAGCAACATAACCAACTATGATACTACCTAACAAGATATAAAGTCCCTTACTTCTTCCCCCTATCATGACTACTCTGGGCCCCATTGACACTTTCATTACACCCTTTTTAAGTTTAACAACATAGCCTTCTTTATCAAGAACTCTTAAAGAAAAAATTGCACCAAAGTGTTGGAGCGTATTTATTCAATCAATCGACTCTCTTATTCTCATTATTTAATATATTTTTTCTACCAAAATATTACATTTTGGAAGTGTTTCCATCTTGTAGGTGTATCGAGATCCGTAGGACTAATACCGTCTATTTGAATTATCAAAGGTGTCACCTAATCATTCACGAGCAAAATGGAGTAATAGAGTGATTTTCGATGCAAAGGACAGAAATCAGAAGGTCCAGTTTTATGCGGAGGCTCTATTCATTTAAATCACGTGGTGGCTAAAGAATTTATCGTAATTGAAGTACCCTCTGCGACAATAAATCATTCGCCTTACGCGGTCGTGACTTGATGTTAGGTGGGACAGCCTAGTAGCTCAACCAAGGATGCAACGCAAGGGCCAGTTTGAACGTGGAGAGGTATGAGGCAGCTGAGGACAGAAAGGTGTTTGCCCGAAGATTATGAGTACATTTTGTATAGAATGTACATTAACTGTCACAAGGGGAGGATGAGTGTGACAGAGCACCATTGAGTTCCTATGACTATCTGAATGGAACGAGCTCAAGAAGATGAGGGTCTGAAGAGGCTCGTTATATTAGTGATTTGAACAAATGTAGGAGAAGAAGGGTTTGCAAACTAATTGAACAAATGTAGTTTTTATACAAAATTTTTTTCAATAAGGGGCAAGGGTTGAACATTCCCCTAGCTCAAGCCACAGATACATTCATGATGGTTTGAACTCTGGACCTTCTCATTTGAAGGCCTCATTGGGCCCTTCAAGTCTAGCTTTGAAGGGCGAGCTGATAGAGAAACCTCCTTAAGAATTTCAACCATTTTGCATGTTCGCACCTCATGATGCTAATGAACATTTAATCGATAATGGCAAGGAACCAGGTGTGAAAGAGCTAACTTTGATGAATAGAGACGTTGACATGGAGGACAGTGGCTTTGGTGGAGTATGACATGGAGGAACATAAGGATGCAAATGAGTATTAAGATACTGAAACCGTCAATGAAGAGACATCAAGAGTTGTGAACGTCGTACTTCAGCGGATTCTACTATTTTACCTAGTCCGAATAGTAGAAAAGTGAAGAAAATAAAATTTTTAGAAAAATTATTTTCTCACAAGAAAGGTGTAAGAAAATTTTGATTTTATTGTGTCTATTTTTTCCTTACAATCAAATACACTTTTTACTCAATTTTTTTTAATTTTTCATTTCCTCTCCTTTTTCCCATAAACAAACGAAGCCTAAAAGTTTAAAAGGAAGCGGCCAACGGAAATCGCCTGCAGCTAACCATCGATTGGCCACCGCTATTGCTCACTTTTATTTGGTTAGAAGGTTTCAGACAATACCTGCTGTTTTATATGGTTATTTTAATTTCTTTAATTGCATAACGAATTGTTCCCGTAAAGCTAGAGGGTGATTTGCCTTTATTCTCTTTTAAATATTGTTTTGATTAGTTCAAACTCATTCCAACAAAGCTTTGATTTTTTCCATTGTTTTTTATTTTTATTTTGAAGTTGCTGCTGCTTTGCTGCAGCAGCAGTGGGCAGCAGTGGTCGTCGTTGTCGTCATGTAGCAGCATCAACACTGTTCCTTTTTTAGCATTTGTTATCTAAATATATAAAAGATTAGAAAACAGATATAAAATTAAAACTAAATTTACAGTTTTGCCCCTCTCTCCACCGCTAATTACAAATATGTCATTCAATTAAAGATAATGAGTCCGGTCTAGCCCATTAAATAAAAATTAACTAAATTTTCAATTTATCTCGCTTTCCATCATTAATCATAAATATGTCATTAAAATTAAAAAAAACGGGCACGGTCCGGACGATTAAATAAAAATTTAAAAATTTAAAAATTTAAAAATTAAAAATTAAAAATTAAAAATTAAAAATTAAAAATTAAAAATTAAAAATTAAAAATTAAAAATTAAAAATTAAAAGTTAAAATTTACAAACAACATACGGGTCTGGTCCATTAAAAATTGGGACCATGCATATCCGTCGGAACGACGAGCGGTACGCTAGTATGTAATAAATATCGAAACGAGCTCTATCAGCTTATGCATACTTGAGTAGTTCAAAATCAGCAAGACATAATATAATAACAATTCAACAAAACTGAAGAGTATACAAAGGGCGGAAAATCTTTAGATTTGACACACATAATATAATAAGTGTGACATACTCGTTGGTAATCACCCCCTAAACCCTTCCAAATTCAATAGTTCATATAATAGTTCAAAATCTTTAGATTTGTCCACATAAAGACAGTTACTCTGCAAATAACTAATAACATTTATATGACACCTTTGTCGCTCAGATATGTTTAAGCAACTATGAGCATGTTGATACTCCATGAATATAAATACTCGGCTTCATAGGCAAACTTTTAGCTACGAGACCCTTTGGAACTTTTCCTGAAAGCATATTATTCTGAACATACCTGCAGAAAAGAAAAGAAAAATCATGTCTTAGGAAAAAAACACTAAACAGATTCCAACTCAAAAGCAATATAAACACAATTCTTGCAGATTTGGTAGTTTTGCCAAGTATGACGGCAGCCCGCCAGTTAACTGATTATTTTCAAGATGAAACTCACAATTCAACAAGTTACTGACAAGTCAAATATGTAGGAAATGTCACGAGAGTTGATGCATTAAGCCACACAACAATTATTTTCAAATAATCTTTTTATTGAAATTCAAATAACTTACATTCCAATGATCCTTGGTTGTGGATCTGAGTTACAGTCCACTCGCGGTCACGGTACAGGAAGGCATAGGTGGGCGCCTTCTATAGTCCAGTTCGCAGGCTGATACTGTGAAATTACACTGGCGATAGCTACACCTGTGCAGCAAACTAGTTAAGGGATATATTCTAAAATATCAACAGAATAGAAGGGTTTGTTTGACCAAACATGTTTCAAAACAGTTGCTGTAAGTGACCAAAAATGTTGAAACAACAAGAGTGGTAAATCAAGCACCACAGCCATGCACAATGATTCATGGAGATGCCACTAGAGTCTACACCCAAACAGTGAGGTACAATTTATTATTACAAATAACAACCCTTATACCTAAACATACAAATGCTTTACATTATAGTACACTCTCTTAGTCTCTTTCCTACTTTATATTTCTCTCATCTATTTTATCTTATTTTTACTCTCACATTCTCATTATTCTTTAATTATCGTGCCAAATGGGACGGAGGGAATAGTAGAGGTGCATCTGAAAATACAATAATTGAAGTGGGCCAGTGGGGGCTTGAGGGTACACAACACAATCCCCAGCCTTAGATTTGGCTATGTTAAGTCATACGTATTCATTTGTGCTAGACTGCTAGCTACCTAGACAGGTTTATAATACAAGCCCTATACTTTTATGGAACCATAAAATAGCCTCCTACTCTATATAAATAAAGGTATAGATATGTTTCATGAAAATAGAAGGTTGGCGTGGCATACGAACAGCTAGAAATGGAGTCCAACAGCAAGTCAGCAACTTGCATGTAAAGTGAAGTAGATTTGACCAGACCGGACCGGACTCTGTGACATGCAATAAAGTAGCATGTGGTTGTGTCATCACCTAGACTCATTTCCCCAAGCCTGTAGACTCAGATAGCTAGCAGATATCCAGAGGCCTAGTTGCCACTTTCTTCACGAATCTAGTACGTACCATACTTCTGCCACACTACACATGGCAGCAATCAGTAAGCTCAGTCCTCTACTCCCCTTGGCCTTGAAAATGTATGTTCAAGTATGAAATCGTTAATGAATGTATCATCATAGATTCATACTGCATTATAAACTTGATAAGACATCCACTTAAAGTGCATGCAATTGTATTAAAAAAAAAGTGCATGCAATTTTCAAATATGCAACTACACATTCACTTATTTCTAAATTCAAGATTGGACTTGTGAAAGTTCAAAACTCCATGAGTGGAATTTTGTGTCACCATGTGCATGCAAATTTTTTTTTTGGATAGTAAGTGCATCCAATTTTCAAGGAATGCAAAAGTACTAACACATTTCAAATATACCTACAATCACTCTATAGGTTTAATATGTTTGGAGTATTAGAGTATATCTGAGGGCATGCATTCAAATATAACCAGATGGTTGTGGACCGGAATTTGCTCTGACCTGACCCATCATCTCTAGCTAGGTCTAGGTTGCATGCATAAGCGTAACCCAATCACACCAAGTTTCTACTCGATGATGATACACGAATCATAACGTTAAAAAAATTAATGACATTGAAAAGATAACTGATAACAAAAGAAGTACTTTCTCCGTTTCATATATTTTTTTCATATTTTTTTGGTGTTCCAAAATTTTCATTGTATTTTCTTAAATGTAATTTTTTTTTCTCACATTTACACTTTTTCTCCAATCTATTTACTTTTCACTCATTCTTTTTTTACTTTTATCTCACATAATATAATTTTTTTAAAAACATATCAACTATTCAATCAGAACAAAAATACTTATACTACTAGGAAGGAAGGAGGGAGTAGCAATCAAAGTAACAAAGGCAGTTAAAGTGTCTTCTGCCAACTTTTCTGAACACGGAGTTTGATAAGGGAAATATCACCCAGGTAACCAGCATCAACTTCTTGCCCTAGACTTAGCGTCTTCTCTCCGCTCCACTAAAAGTCCTATCAACTCTGATGCCAGCCTGCCTGCTAGCCAGCGGTGTTTTGCACTTTGCGATGCTAACAGTTGCCGACTGGCGTGAGCCTATACGAGTATACAGTATACGTATCATTATATGGTACGTACATCCATCAGGATTGTAAATGATGAAAAGTGAAACGAAAAAATATAAGAAAGTTTGAGTGAAATCAAAGGGAAGCATCGTAATCAAAAACATCAGTTTCTATCAGAACAACGGGGCTTCCTCTTGTATAAGTATAAATTTCTATATCAAAAGTGCATCACACTTTAGCATAAAAAAAGTGAATCACACTTTTACAAGTTGCGAAAAAGGCAAAATATTTTTCACTTCAATTTTTGCAAAAAAAAACTTAAATACTTTTTTTAATATATGCATATAAATATTCTGTTCATTTGAGTTGAATTTCAATTTTATTTAATTCAATTGAAGAATATAATAGTTTCCCAATTTGATTGAAAATAATGTTAATGCTTGTTTGGTATGATTTTAGGAATAAAGTTGTGGATGATTTTTACAATGATTTGTTAAAAGTAATTATTGATTCAAATCTATTAGCAGTTCATGTGCTACAATAAGAATTCATAGTTGATGCATTCAAATAAAATTGTGCAACGTAAATATCGCAAGTATGATATTGATTTGACGTATATCTTCTGATTGAAACATGTTTCTGATGTCACAAGTAGGATTTTAAAAAGTGTTATATATTGTAAATGAATATAATATGATTTAACTACAATTATTACTATACTGAAAATTAATTTCAAATAATAATAATAATAATACTAATATGAGCTTGAATGAAGAAACATTGTAATAGATTATATGCTTTTAATTTTTGAGAACTTCTATGAGCCAATAATTATAAAACCTCATATATAAAAATTGAATAAAAATCTACATTCAAAGATACGGATGGTGGTGGTGACTGTGTATGAGACTTTTGGCATAACGGATTTCTGTTTCACGCTATCGTGTGGAACCCTGTTAATGATTTCTATTCTCTCCTCCTCCGTGAAATTTTTTTGTGGAGAGTGAGAGATGTTTATTTCTCTCCTCCTTTGCGGAGTGAGAGATGTTTATTTCCCTCCTCTATTGTGGTGTAAGCTACAGTGAGTGACGGGGTTGTCTATTTCTCTCCTCTACGAGTGAGAGGTGTTATTTATTGTCTATTTATTTTATTTTGTGTAGTTGTCATGGAAAGCGATTCAGGATCGATGATCGCTTTTCCAGTTGTAATAATGAATCATGGATCCTGTATTCCGGATAATAGTCTCGTACTGTATACTTTGTATCCCTTTTATGGTAAATTGTAATAAAAAATGTTACTCAAATTAAATGGATGAATTACTTTCAAATGTTTTAACTCAATTTCTTTCAATTCATTTCAATTTAGTTCCAATTCAATTTAAAAGAACATAGTCTAAATCATTCATTTTGGAGAATTCGGCATTAGTGTCGAACGTTTGGTAGTTGAATGAGTACAGGAGTAGAGTTTATTTGGATACGTATGTTAAGCATTTCAGCGAGTCTGAAAGTTGAAACTTTTTGAAAGCAACTAAACATGAATCAAAGAACCCTGCGTCAGCTAGCTATCTATGGGAAGAGACCAAAAAGAGTGCAGGCAGAACAGGCCAAAACGGTCCAAAGACCACCAGACATTGGACCCATCAACTTTTTTCATATCAATCGTCACTCTTCAGTCTTCACTGTTTTCCAATCGTTCAACTTCAACTCAACATCCTGTACTACCTCCGTGTATCAATCAATTTACATACCTAATAATACTCCCTCCGTTCCATTTTATAGATCTCTTTCTTGTTTAGGTGTTTCAAAATATAAATCCTCTTTCCTTAAATGGAATATTTTTTCACTCACATTTATACTCTCTCTCAAATCTATTCACTTTCAACTCATTCTCTTTCCTACTTTTATCTCACATAACATAATTTTCTTAAAAACCGCGCCAACTACCAAATAAAATCTATAAAATGAGACGGAGGGAGTAGTATTGTGTGTAAAGGTACTACAGTACTAGTATATAAGTTAATGCTAGAAGGCTCATTTACTTAATTTATTTTATACAGTAATTGTATGAGGTAAAAACCTAAATGAACTGAAGTGATACTTAAATCTATCTATATAAAAAAAATATCTAACTAACAAATCATACATTTATCAACAACATCTAACTAACAAATCATACATTTACCAACAACATCTAACTAAATCTCTATCACTAACTAAACTATTTCAACTAAATATCTAACTAATAAATCATACATTTATCAATCATACATTTACCAACAACATCTAACTAAATCTCTATCACCTAACTAAATCATTTTAATTAAATTAAAAATAAAATATAAAAATTTAAATTTAACAGAGAAATAATTTCCATCTGAACGACGGAATCAACACTAGTTGATACATACATATATGCCCTAGAGGGAGCATCTCCTTCCATCTGATCCCTATCATATCATATCATATCATATCATATCATATCAGTCTTCTGATTATAAGAGTTATGCTGTTAGCCTGTTAACATGTTAAACAATCCATCACGTGAAATACCTTATTCCAATATGGAGAGAGGCTAGAGAGAGAGCTGACCAAAGCCACCAAACTAGTGTAGTTAGCTAGAAGAATCCCTGACCAAGGGATATATATCTCCTTTTATTTATTACAGTATCTGTATCTGTATGTGGTTTTGTTTTGCTGTCATGTGGAAGTGATAGAGATAGAGATCACAAGTGGGGAAGGGAGGAGCAGGAGGGTCTAGCATTCTTATTTCTTCCTTTTCAATATGTGAAGTCTGAACATCCCTCTCTCACTCTATGAATACCATGCACTACTTCTAGCTGATCTTGTTATATCCTGCACACAGGGCCTCTCCTGTTATTCTTCTTTTAAAAAACTTCATTAAAGAAAAGTTCCAGAATGCACCAACAAAATCAGCAGCAGCAGCAGCAGCAGCAGCAACAACAACAGCACCTGATGCAGATGCAACCCATGATGGCTGCATATTACCCCGGCACAGTTACTTCTGACCATATTCAACAGGTAGTATCTAACTGTTTATCATTAATCTTTATATCTTTCTCCTCCACATATCTTTGTCTGGGTTTTCATTTGATTCATTAACCTTCATCAGCAAACACCATTTCATCAAACCATTATGTACAACTTACTTAATGATGGTTCCAGTGAGAATCTGTGTGTAGGAAAACTGAAGTACACATCCAGGTTTACAGTTTGCAGTTCCTTTTATTTGCCTGGTTGTTAACGAAGTCACTTTTGTTCTGATTTTGAAATATTTCCAACTTTATTACTAGGTTTAGCATTTGTGGTATTGTTTTTCTTTTTTCTAGGGTTCTTCATTCACTGGTTTATGTTACCTTTGTTGCTTGTTGGCCAGTTAGAGTGATACTTTGGTGCCTTTTTTATTGCAATCTCTGAGCATAACTTTTAGCTGTGAGTATGTTGTTCTCCTTATTCCCTAGGACTCCGGCTTGCCTTTTGAGAACTAGATCTTCACTTTATTCCATTGGTGATTGAGCCTTCCCCCCTGTATGGAAAACTTTAGATTATTGCTAGGTTCAGATATCGGTGCATTTGGTGTTTACTCATGCTTCCCCATACATGGCTTAATTGCTGGTAGTACTAGCAACTAGGGACGCTGACCATGCTTGCTTATTCTAAAATCTAAATGACGCTGATTCCTACATTCTTGCCCTTTTTTAAGTATGACATTTTCTGCATTTAATTTACTTACATTTTTTCGAAACACTTATTTAATGTTTGCTTTACTGGTTTGCCCTTTCAACACCTTTTATATGATGCCCTAATGGTATGTTAAACTGAAGACCTTTTCTTTAGATTCCCATCTTTATAAATAAATGAAAAGGTAACATGAAAAGGTTTAGTGCTTTGTGCATTATTGTAAGTATTTGTTTTTCTTTTTGTATGTGAAGGAAATTGTTTAATCAGTGTACATGTTGATTATTGTCCCTTTGCAAATTCATTTGCATATTGCAGTGTGAACTTCTATAAGTAAGATAAAAGAGTACGTGTTCAGAATGAGAATACCTTTTAATATAGCTATATGTGTTGACAGTTAGGTTTTTTGTTTGTCTTTGTTTCTTGTGTTTATATTTTCAGTATCTTGATGAGAACAAGTCCCTGATTTTGAAGATTGTTGAAAGCCAGAATTCTGGCAAACTGACGGAATGTGCCGAGTAAGTAACTCGTTGATTTTGAGCCACTTAACGAAGTTTCGATATCATGATTGTTTAACTTTAACTTTAATGTATCAAGAACAATCATACGCTACTTAGTGTGAGATGTGTAATATATGTGAAGTAAACTGCCATTGGAATTTATCTGTAGCATCAACCTATGTTTGCTGTATTTTCTAATGTGCATAATTTATATAGTTGACATTTGCCTTGTTAAAATCTCAGGAACCAAGCAAGGCTGCAGAAGAATCTTATGTACTTAGCCGCCATAGCGGATTCCCAGCCTCAACCACCTCCCATGCATTCTCAGGTATAACTTTTGTATGCACTATCGGTCATATATTCTTAACTGCTACAAGAACATATCAAACATCTAACATATCTTTGTGCTATGCATACAGTTTTCCACCAGTGGTATGATGCAATCAGGATTCCCCTACATGCAGCAATCACATCAAATGACACCTCAATCACTCATGGCTGCAAGATCTTCATTGATGTACAACAATCAACAGCCATACGCAGCCTTACAACAGCAGCATCATGGTCTTCATAGTCAACTGGGCATGAGCTCAAGTGGAGCCTCAGGCCTCCACATGCAGCAAGGAGAAGCAACATCATCAGCTGGAACTCCCTTTAGCTACTCGGATTTTGGACGTATTGAATCTGACGGAGTAACTAAGCATGAACTGTGGAGTGGTGAAGCAAGCGGAGGAAACTCACGCACCGGAGATGGCAAGGGAATGTACACGAACAACAGTGGCGGTGCTGATGAACATGGGACTTAGCGCGGTCACCTGTAAAGTTTCAAGCTAGAGAATGATTTCTATCTGGAAAAGTAGTATTAAAAGTTAGCTAGTTGTATGATGTATCCGGTTGGCAATGAGTCGATGACCTTAATGTGCTTCATGAGACGCTAGACAGTTGATTGTGTACTAAGCTGCCGTGCCACTGTGTTTTGGATCATGTAAATTTTGTGGCATCGCCTCAAGTTTGTAAGGCTTTTAGATAACTTAACACGCTATTTTTCAAGCACATGGTATGTTCTTTAAGATTAACCTGCACCATAATATATTTTACTTTCTTCACTTCAGTTCACTCAATTTGCAGAAAAATATTGTGCACCGTCAGATTTCATCATCCCCTATTGGCATCATGTTGACTGTCCACATCTTGTCCCAATCCTATCACGTTGTCATAACTTACTGAAGTTGCACTAAAACTGTTGTACAGAAAAATGATTTGCAAACTATACCTCATGAACGCGTGTGATACTGATCATGGTTCGATGGACTGCAACTAAATGAAGCCGTGAGTAATTCACATTCTACACTGACACATCTCTACTTTCTACGCAACAATCATTTTCATTTTGTAGATGGGTTCAAGTTGAATGTAGGAGACTCGGGGATAGTGATCATAATCCAGAAGTCGGTGAACTTCTCAAAACTGCTGTTGTATCCAGATGCATTAATTAGCGGAGACTGGTTAAATTGCACGTCGATTTTCAACAAATACAGAGAGTGAATCTGGAAAATCTGAAACTGATTTGCAGTTTGTTTTGGACCAAACATTTTTTTACCAGATATTGACCCTGTGATATACGCATGCATTACTGGATCCGATAATTCAGGTGTGTTTACTGCACTAATGTTGACGTTCAGCTCTGACTAATTAACTTGTAATGGCAAGCTTATGCGTCGTGAAATGGAATTATCAACATATAACTGATATTCATCTGCTTTTTGTTTTGGGTTCAAATCATGTTAGAGGATTGCATGCTAACATCATCTGATCTGTTTTAATTAGAAGTTGCTTCATGCATGTGCGCATGTGGTTACTGGTTAGCAACATGTCCGAAAACTTGGAAGGACATCAGTGTTTTATCTACCATTAAAGTTAACTCTGACCTGTGTGATATCTTTATCCAGACTTTCGTGACATACTTCGGATAAATGCATGCTGCGATTTCATGTTCCAGTTTCATGTCTTATTGCACTCAACCACACACGAGTGCATTTTTTTGAGTGGTTGCATCATGGGAGCGAGCCATAGTCAAGCATAATGTAGTAGTAGCAATGTGTGTCACCTCCACACATATCGAAGATTATGAATTGGAATAAGACGAGACACAGCCCACAGGGACCCAAAATCCACAACTTTTCATTGAGAATATTTGTTTTTCATTATGGTCTACCCAGAATTTCAACTTTTATTCGACTGCGTATCCACACTTTCCTTTTCAATCCAGCCAGGCCAAGCCAAACCAGATTCAACCAAATCTGATTCCTCAAAAAAAAAAAAAAAAACCTGGATTGTATATATTTTACTCTTCAACGAGCTACATATTGCATTTAAAAGAAAACGATATAAATAGTGATACTATATGCCAGTACACTTTACAATTAAATATCCAAATTCAATTAATAGAAAATTTTGTGAAGGAGCGTGACATGTGAGGGAGTGTGCTTCTTCCCCGAGTAATTTATTTTAAATCATTTATAAAATACTAGTTGTGCTCCTGTCTGTCATGACGGGAATTGTTTTCGTGTCTCCATTTGATTCACCTAATTTTTTTTTTAAAAAAATTCGCTTTTTTATTTTATTTTTAAAGTTAATTTTTAATATTTTCAAATTTAAAATTTTATTTAATATCGGATTGGGTTATTATCTTTAATTTTAATGACATATTTGTAATTAATAGAGAATAGAATAATAATGTAATTTTAAGTTTGATTTTAGATCCGTTTCCTAATCTTTTATATGAATAGATTCTCTATTAAGGGGCAAGTATCGGATATTTTTTGGACTCCAAAACTCCTTTAAAATCTTATTCACACAAATACACTTTTGGTCTATTTTTTGAGTTTATATTCTTCGTCTACACCACTAAATATATACAATTAATTGTTAATTATAAATAGTGTGTACATCTTAGAGGAGAGGATCTGAAAAAGTTTCAAATAAACCTTAATTGCTGGTTTTGACATTTCCATTCTTACCCGAATTCCTCAAATCAAAAGAATCCACAAAATTCAATTCTTATAAACACAAAACAAATAAAACCAGAAAATAAAATTAAAAAAAATCCGAAGGGAGAAGAAAACGGCTGTTGATTGGTCGGTCGATTACATGGACACAAACGACACCCGATTCAACTCCTACTACTACCACCACCACCAGCAGCAGCGCCACCACCTTCAATCCCTCCATCTACAACAACAAACTACCCCTGCTCCAACCTCACCTCCATCCAATGGAGGACTACTACATCTCAAACCAGAATCCGCCGCCGCCGCTGCCGCCGGCTCCACTTCCTCACCGTTGATGTACACACAGTACGTTCAACCAGGTCCCAATTCGACAGATGGGTCTGTAAGGAGGAAGAGAGGGAGGCCGAGGAAGTATGGGACGCCTGAACTGGCTTTGGCTGCTAAAAAGGCGACGTCTTTGTCATCATCTGGTGCTGCGCAGGGTGTGGTGAAGAAGATAGATGCTGGCGGACATCCGCCGCAGAAATCGAAGCAGCTGCAACAACAGCAGTTATCTGAACTCGGTAGAATCATGCTTCTCAAAACCCTAATTTTATATGTTTTATAGTTTAATTTTGCCAGCTAATGATTCGTCTTGAATGTCAATAGTTTAGTCTGATTGCTTTGTGGACGATTTAAGTGATTTTTTATACTTCTAGCAGATCTTTTGTTAGCGTGTTTAAGTTATTGGTTCCTAGTTGACATCTGAGTTATGAGCTTTTGCATCTTTGTCGTCCTACTAGATTTGGTTCCATGGATCTTTCTTTGTAATCACGGTAGCAAGAAAAAAAATGTGTGCATGTACTATGTAGTCTTTATTTATTGCACTATCTAACTCGATGACCGTCCGTTTTATGTAAGTAATACTTGTAAGATATAACCTCACGACACATTTCTGTTGATTGATGCAGCTGAAGCAGGGCAAGGTTTCACAGCACATATAATCAATGTGACGGCTGGAGAGGTACTAAGTGCTGTGTTTATTGGTTTTCTAGTCTGAACTGATTGTAAATAGTTGATATATGTAACAAACATTTCTGTGTGTTGATTTCTAGTGATTTCATTATTTATTTAGGTGGGTAAAAAGCTAAGCTTCATACTCGGTTGATAGCCATTTTTAAATTTAGGTTTTTCGTATTGACATCATGTCGATGACTAATGCAGGATGTGTATCAAAGAATCATGCTCTTCATGCAGCAAAGTAAACGTGAACTGTGTGTTTTGTCTGCGTCTGGTTCAATCTCCAATGCATCTCTTCGGCAACCAGCAACTTCGGGTGGCAGCATAATGTATGAGGTGAACTTGAGGATCATCAACAACAGTTATACATCCTAATCTAGTTTGATACTCGTTAGGAGCATTTGAATCATACTTTTGATGGTTGCTTTTGATTTTGTTATCAGAGTCGGTTTGAACTTGTTTCACTGTCGGGATCCTATGTGCGGACAGTTAATGGTGAGCGATCTGGTGGTCTTAGTGTGTGTCTTTGTGATACGAACGGCCAAATCATAGCAGGTGGAATTGGGGGACCTCTAGTAGCAGCAGGTCCAGTTCAGGTATCTCTTTACTTAAACCAAGTGGCTCCTTTTCAGTTGTTAAATGAAACTTGATTTCGGCCAAACCCGACTAAGCTTTTCACAATAATCTGTAGTCATTTCAATTAGTGATGTGTGGATTGCGGTTTCTTTGCAGTTAATAAAGGTAAACGATTTACTTGGTTCAGGCTAAAAAAGGCGATGGATTTCAACATTATAACTTGTAATTGGTCTTTCACGATATCACTTGTATACTTGTGACTCTTGTCATCCAATTATCTCTAATATTGGGTGGATATATTCGAAAGTAGAAACCAACAAAGTTAAGAAATGGTGAAACAACTCACCAACCTTCTTATAAAAAGGAAGATCCATGACATAATATTTTTAGGATATATTAGTCGGCTACTCTATAATCAATGGATAAGGTTGTCTGCATTAGTAGGAGCTACCGTATTACATTAGGCGATAGCTATAGCTGGTAATGTCAATGTAATTTTGAGGTTGAAGTTGTGGCCTAAAATTCATTACAGATGAAGTTAAACGTATCGACTGAAACATGTATTGGATCACATTTATGTGTATTCAATTTGTGATAGAGCTCGTATCTGGGGCGTGATATTTTCAGGATCTACATTTTCTAGGTAATTGTAGGATCATTCTTAATTGTTCCTAGCAAGGGAAATGACTGTGGTCCGAAAGATGTTTCTCCAGCCAGTCGACTAGCATCACAGGTAGGCTGTGCCTCAATGTTGGGTGGTGGTTACAGACCCTCAGTTGAAGCTACTGAAAGAGTCCAAAGCAATAGTAATGATGAACAACACAATATCGAGTCCAATCCTTTCATGATCCAATCAAGAAACATGCACATGGTGCCTCGTGCAACTACCGATTGGATGGGTGACTCTGATTTTCGAAGTACTGGAAGCTATGAATTTCTCGGTAAAACTCTAATTCCCAGTAGAGAATCAGGCAACTAAAAAAGCGATACAGATTTCTGAAACTGACAGATATTGTTTCATGCAGGCAGAGGCGGGCGTGCACCCTTCCGATCCCAAGAGATTGGTGACTACAACCAACTGGGCTACTAGAGATCTCATTTTCGACTCACTATTCTCTTACTCTTGGCGAATTGGACTCAGCACAACTATATGTTGCGCAACCGTCTCAATCTCAATGATCCGACGTTACGATTTCCATACCCACAAAAGACGAAGAGTAGTGACAAGGTGTTAAGTTTTTGGCAACTCATTGTGACTGTGGCTCCCCATGTAGCTAGGGGAATGAAAGGCTGGTGCCTGATGGCTAGCAAAAGCATACACTCACTTGTTATCAACATATACTTCATATTTTCGTCATCCTGAAAATTTCATGGAGGCATGAGTATGGTTTCAACCAAGCCCAACCCTCACCTTCCATTTACCATCAGCTCCCAAATCACAAGCTTCCATTAATGATCTCGAAATCCAATCAATGGGTGAAAATGTAGCCGGAAGTGTCAGAATTTTTGCAGAAATATGCCGAACCCAAAGGTTTTCTTTGACATTTTCATTGGGAAAGCGAAAGCTGGGAGAGTTGTGATGGAGCTATTTGCGGATGTTGTCCCGTATAAGGCAGAGAATTACCCTGCTCTGTGCACTGGTGAGAAAGGAATTGGGAAAGCTGGGAGCCCTTGCACACTACAAGGGATCTGTGTTTCATCGGATAATCCCAAACTTTATGTGCCAGGGTCAGTGGAGATTTTACCAGGATGAGTCGATATATGGTGCAACGTTCGACGATGAGAACTTTAAGCTTAAGCACACCGGACCTGGAATTTTATCCATGGCAAACTCTGGTAATAATACCAATGGCTCTCAGTTTTTCATCTGTAGTGAGAGGACCTCGTTGCTTGATGGAAAGCATGTTGTTTTCGGCAAAGTGGTCGAAGGGTATAATGTAGTGCAACAAATGGCAGAAGGTTGGCTCTGACAGTGGCACCACCAAGGAAAAGGTGGTCACTGAAGACTGGTGAGATTAGTAAATAGTGACAGTACCTACGCGCTGAGGAAAAATAATGAAGCCACGATCCTAAGACAATTTTAGCACTTTTTTTCTTCTTCTTCGGGTTTGTTATTTTGAGCTGAACTGAATTGAACAAAAAATTTAAAAATAATTAATAAATTACATTTGATTATTATTTTTTATTTTAAAAATAGTTTTAACAATAA
>JAWWMW010001373.1:16503-29651 GCA_035048345.1 Echeveria elegans
ACTATTGTCAAAACTATTTTTTAAAATTAAAAATAATATGTAAATATAATTAATTAATTAATTTTAAATTTTCTGTTCAGTTCAGTTTCAGTTCATGTCAAAAGAACAGACCCTAAGTTTGATAGACTTTTGTGTACTTATCAAAGCTAACCATCGCCAGATAGTTGTCCTAATGTTTGTTTTAACTGGTCAACAGGGCATGAATTACATGACAGCTGAGCATGATACAGGTTAGCATATACTCCGTATCTTTTATAATAATGTCATATTGAATACTGTTGTAATTTACATGAAAGGCTTTTTTCTTTTCTGCAGGGTTTTTAAACGTAGATGACGATGACCTAGAAGTGAATGAGAGCTATATGCCCACTGTTGAAGAAAATCATACACGTATTGTTGACGATAGTGGGTGGTCCTCGAGATCCAGGTTTGTGTTAAACTGTTTATATAAACTTTTCTCTGGGAAAGTTCATCTTTTAAATGTCATATTGTCATATGTTACTTCTCTCCTGAGTAGAGCTAATGATGTTATTATAGTTCCCGGCATGTAGTTGGGTGCTCTTTGTTCTCTAAACAGGTTATCTACTACAGCAAAAGAAATTAACAATTCATTTTCACAGAGCTGTTGGCAAGTACCTTCAGATAATGTTTGACAAGGAAGCGGAACGCGGGAAAAACATAATCCCGGTGGATAGGTTGTTGGCTGGTAAAAGTCGTAAAGAGGCGTCGCGGATGTTTTTTGAGACATTGGTATGCTCTTATCTAGTGTGTTTTTTTTTCCGCCGCCTTTAGCCTAAACCACCCAGGTAATCTGATGTTGTGCTGCTCAAATACAGGTTTTGAAAACGAGAAACTACATTGAGGTGGAACAGACAAGCCCCTTCAACAATATCAACTTGTGCCCTCGGTCAGTGCTGATGAAATCGGACCTGTGAATGCATTACGGGTCGCATCCGCATGATTTTAGAGAAGGACAGCCGAGTTAGTAGTGTTATTGCGTAGAATATACATTACCAGTCGTCCATTTCAGTCCCTATGTTCAGCTATCATTAAGCATTTAACAGACTTATGGTGCATATATGTAAAAGTTGTTATAATCCTATGCATGGATACTAATTTAACAGTTCATGTCTAACTCCGATTATTTTTCTAGTCAAAGTCAAAAGTAAGGTCATATGTTTGTAACGGTTGGGCCGTTGTTCTGAATATGTCTGCCCAAAAAATACGGCCCTGAGGCTCTCTGGTGCAGTGTCTACAGCGGCGCAGCTCGGTGGTCAGCAAAACCCGAAATTTATCTTCCTTTACAGCGCCTTGTCAGCCGTATGCCTCCTCACTTCTGCCAGCCGTCTCGGTTGTGTGGGTCGTAACCATTTGCTGCTGGTATGGTTGGGTTTGTGTGATGATTAATTTTCATTGTAATGTTTGAGTGTTTTTATTCTTGTTATTATTGTTGTTTTGGAGGCGGGGAAGGGACGATGATGAATGTGATTAGGTCTCGTTCGTCGGTAATGGCGGTGGTAAACACCACCTTGACGATCACTCTGTTATATCACCACCCCATAATCTGATTCCTCACTACTCACTATCTGACTTTCCCTCAGTCAATCAAACTGCAACTTTTAACCTGTTTCAAGGTTCTGTTGTCTTCAAAAAAATCGCTAAGAGTGCAAGCCTAAATGCAAGTTATGAATCCATGTATTTCTGAACTCTTTCATCCGCTAATTGTAATTCGAATTGGAATCCATGTCAGAACTCCCAAACACTGAGGTGTTTCCTGGCTTTGTTCCTTCATGCACGTATGATAATGATACATCACCCTCCAAGGCACGCACAATCTACTTCATGACCCTGGTTGAGACATGTGTGTATCGACATTAGATTTTAATCTTTGCAAGACTAAAATCTACAAGCTGGACATATTTTTCTTTTCATTTTCTTTTTTGGTATATCAAATTTTTTCTCATTTTCTTAAATGGTAAACTTTTTCTCTCACATTTATATTCTCTCTTTAATATATTCTCTCTTTAATATATTCACTTTTCATTCATTCTCTTTCCTACATTTATGATATACTCCGTAATTTTTTTAAAATGAGATATGATAGTGGAGTCTTAGCTTTCATGAGATGCTACACTGAAGAACTATCTCAAGTACTTAGAAAGTTAAAGTAGTAATCATCTCATCATCACAAATGCCATAATTCAACAGTTACGTTGGCAAACAAGAAACTTCTCATGATTTGCAAGATTTGATTGGTAGAAAAAGAGGGTTGAGCATTCTTCCCGAATGAACGCTTTAGCCAATGAAATAGCGAAACGTTCTCCAACAGCAGCTGATTCTCACCCAAAAAAGTAGAAACCGACAAGATGCCTCATCACCTGTCGTATTAGCAATCATTTTTGTTAACTACGTGTTACATTCCAATTCGTTTAATTTACAATTTCGCAAAGCGCAACACGTGGTGAGACATAATTGGGTTACACGAAGGCAAGTTATGGTCGTCAGAAAAAGATCACTCAGTTCCCCAACTTGCTACGACAGGTGTTTGTCAATGATTTGCATATACTTGTCACTTTCTTCAAAAATATCTTTTCGTGCTGAGTTGGGAATATTTTGAACTGAATGGAATCCGGTTACTTTTGATTTCTCTTTTTAGAAAAAATTTAAAATTTTGAAATAATTTTTTTGCTTCCAATTTCATTGATACTCCCTCCGTCCTCTTTTATTCTGTACATTTGGTAGTTATTACGAAATTTAAAAAATAATAATAGTATGAGAGAAAAAATAATATAAAGGTAAGTGAGTGGAGAATAAAGTATGAAAGAAAGTGTTATGTGAGAGATAAAGTAGGAAAGAAAATTAATCGAAATGGAAAAAGGACACAAAAAATAGAAATTAAAAAAACAAAAGAGGACAAAGAAAGTATGATGATGCTGATTTTGACGCAAAAGGTGAAGACTATGCCCACTTTATATAAAGTTGAGCACTTCTAAATTACTTGCGACCGATTCCTCCCACTCATCCTTTTACTTTTTAGACTTTAGTACCACCCCATTCACTTTAAAAATGACTGATTTTTTGTGATTTATTTTTCGCATTTTCGTTGAAATTTATAAACTTCAAAATTAGTATATTTCGAGGAAACTCGTGTTCACTGGAAACTTTTTTCGAGCAAAATTAGTATTCACTTTAAACTTCATACGTTTGGAGGAAACTCGTGTCCAATCTATTACTAATTTCCACTCACATCTTTCCTATTTTTCTCTCTTATATATTATTATCGGTCATAAGTACGTTCCAAATTAGACATAAGTAAGAGGAAGGAAGCAGTAATTATTTGCCAACAAGTCCTCAAAGACTTACTTAATTTCGTTTTCGACTCTCGTTTGGCGCCTTTAGTTTGCGCAGACCGCAGAGGCCATAGAGAGAGAGAGACGTCTCGCTTTTTGGTGTGTGCAGCGAAGGTGTGTTTTTTCTAGTGAGAAGCGATTGAGACTATTCAACTTTAACACCTGTCTCCTCTCCTCTTGCCTCGTCTCCTTCCGCTAGGGTTTTAGTTAACTCCAGATGTCAGAAGCTGAAATTGTACGGCTCGTTCGTTGCCCCAAGTGCCAGAATCTCTTACCGGAACTCGCTGGTTACTCCGTCTTTAAGTGCGGCGGTTGCGGTGCCGTCCTTACAGGTAATAAATACAGAATCAAGCATTTTGCGTACTTGGGTTTTAGCTTGTCAAGTTGAGGTGTGAATTGGTCAAACTATTTAGTTGAGTTTTGCTTCTTCGTTCCAATTTCCACTTGCGTTGTGCGAGTGTGGAGTCATATAGTCATATAGAGTTCCGGAAAGTACGAATTTTGTTACTCATTTGAACCCTTGTGTGTTTGATTTAGGCTTTGTTCTTTTAATATTAATTTAATTTCTGTTCAGCTTCACTATTTTTAAAATTATTTTAAAAGTGAAATAAGATTTGAAACTATGAGACAAGCTTAATACGCATTCATTATTGTCAAAATTATTTTTTAAAATTAAAAATAATATGCAAATGTAATTAATTAATAAATTTTAAATTTTCAGTTCAGTTTCAGTTCATGTCAAAAGAACAGACCTTAGTCTTATTTCAATTGAAATTGAGCTTTCACCTTCGTTTTCACAGCCAAAGTGAAACTGAATGCCACAGATTTGGCTGAGAGATCCGGTGAAGAAAAATTAGGAGGGTATGAGAAGTTAGGTGACCTATCTGAGATACAAAAGCAATACGGAAAGAGTTCATCTCATGATTCTGTTTCTGGAAGTCATTGTTTTAATGAGGAAGTTGGGTCTGATTGCTTAGCTGTTGCATCTAAAGATAATACTGGTGTTGTTGACATGGATAACTACATGAACTCTCAACATGTTCCTAGTAATGAATCTGTAGTGAAGGTTGATCCATATTCGAATGTCACCATTAGGAAGTTAAAGAGACCTGCAGATAGTGTTGGAGATGTCAGTAAGACTCAGGGATCAGAACACGTGTCTCGTTTGCCAAGTGAGGTTTCTGGTCAATATGGAAATGTTAGGGATGGTAATGAAGGCCGGAGGCAGTTGCATTTGAACTATCAGGAGGATGGTCCATCACATTATAATCCAGAATCCAGCTGTAATAATGCCAAACCTGGAGATGATGTGAATATTATCAACAACTGTAGAAATAATGGTAACCTTCAAAAGGACCGGGCTGAGCTTTTACAAATGATGGAGGAGTTGAGTGATCAACTTCGCCGATCAGGTAATTTGGGTGAGAAAATGAAAGACAAGAGTCCTGTGAATCGAAATGCTACTAATAGAGGATGCAGCAAAAGTTCTTCATCTGGTGTATATAACCATAACAATGCAGGTCCAAGTGCAGGCATCCGCGAAGCTTTTATGCCTGATAAACCTACTATCAGCCCATATCACGATCCTCATTATTATCCACGACATCCTCATGGTGGTAGACAAGCCAATGGGGTCTGTAATCCACATTGTTTTCCATATGGTCTTAGTGATATGCCTGGGTATGGGAATTATTCCGACGTGCAAACGATGAGAGGCACTCTTCCAACTCCTTGTCCATTTGAGCATCAAATTCCTCACCCTTTTTACTACCCAGGACAACCTTTTACAGACGACCCAGCCATATGCGTGCCTAGTTCAAACAATGGGTTGCCACATCACCCTGTATGTGGTTTCTACAACTGTTGCAGCGATCATCTTAGACCTACCCAGCCAGATTATCTGGATGATACAAGATTCTATGACATCCACAGAAATCCCATGCTATTTCCTCCAAATATACCCGGCCCTTCTGCTCACCGAGGTTACAATCATAAAACATCCGGCCTCTCCTCGACTCTTGTTGACGGTAGTGTTCAAACAAGATTGGCAGATGGGAATATGAGACGTTATACTCATGGGTATGTTCGTCGACATCAAGGAAAAGGAAAGCTTGCCAAGGTTGGTCTTCGCTGTCAGCCCATAGCTTCCGGGGCTCCATTCGTAATATGTCAAGGTTGCTCGAAGTTGCTGCAACTTCCTAAGTTGACCTTCAAACTAAATAGGAAACAGCAAATTCTTTGTTGTGGTGCCTGCAACACTGTCATGGTCTTTGCTGTAATCAACGGAAAATTCACTATCTCTGTGTCAGGTGAGTCAACGAAAATTGTTAAAGGAGTTAGTCCACATCGAAATGATTTGACACATGAGGGAAATTCATCAGAACTTGGCTGGGCCAAAATGAAATCATTTTCGGATGATTTTTATAGTTCCAGTCATGAGTTTCATCCAGTGAATGGAAACTCCTATGCGAACACAAGAGGACTTGATTTGACCTCAAACGAGACTCAAGATTCACGAAGTCTCCCGGCTTCATCTCCAGCTAGCTTTGAGGGAGTGGAATCTTCGGAAAATTTAGCTTCTTTCTCGCCACATGATCTAACTCAGCAGGATCAACTTGGTAACTCTTTGAATGCCAATGTGACAAGTAGGGTTTGGAAGGGTAGCCAAAGTACTCGGTCTGATCACGAAAAGGTGATGCCGAAAGACATGATATCCAGGCAGAACTCACTTAATGAAACCTCAACAACAGGTCAAATGGAAGAAGTTTCATTTAACATTTATTCAAAAACTGGAGTGTCTCAAAAGTCTGAGCCTACAACACTCAGAAATGATACTGATAAAAAAAAGGGTAGCAGTTTTGCTGGTGTCATTAAGAAAAGCTTCAAAGGCTGGTCTAGCTCCAATCATTCTGCTGACAGCAGAGATAGGAATGTCACAGTTAATGGTTGTAAGATACCCGAACGGCTCATTAAGAAGGCTGAAAAGCTTGCTGGACCGATTCAACCTGGAAACTACTGGTAATTTCTTAAAATTCTAGTTAACATTCCTTAACATGTTCTATGTTACCAAAATCTTTTAATGCATTGCAGTTAGGGTATAGGTATTGAGTTTCATATGCCATTTAAAGATGCATCTAAAGTCAATTCAATGGATTAATTACTCATATCTGTTAGACATTCGCATGTTTGTCGTCTACTGGCTGTGCATCTAACTCGTTGGCTTCAACTGTGTGTCAGGTATGACTTTCATGCTGGATTTTGGGGTGTCAATGGCGGTCCCTGTCTCGGTATCCTTCCTGTAAGAAGATTTCATTTCAAGTAAGCTTTTGAACTACAGTTTGATGGCCTGTCCTCCCTGTTAATATACTTAGGTGTTTTCCGTTTGTAGCCTAGTATCGAGGAGTTCAATTACCCTATGCAAGCGAGTTGTTCGAGTGGTGCTACAGGTGTATTGGTAAATGGGAGGGAACTCCAACAAATTGATCTAGATTTGCTTACGAGTAGGGGGCTTCCGACTGCTAGAGGTCGATCATATGTTATTGAGATCTCTGGCAAGGTTGTGGATAAAGACTCAGGTGAAGAGCTTGACGGGCTTGGGAAACTGGCTCCCACGTAAGTCTTGCAAACTCAGTCTGTGTTTTTTAGCACTTTACATTTGTACATACCCTCTTAAGGCAGATAAAGAAGTAACACCCTTGCACCACGGTAAACTAATTATTAGTGTCACCCATGCTTTTCTAGGCAGAAAACTAATAAACAAGAGGGTTAATATCTGTGATGTCTTAGTTTGGTAAATGTTTTGACAATGGCTGGCCGTGTGTACTGCCTGCATTCACTGATTAATTGGTAATGGTATGGTCTATTGAAGACCCGTACTGCAATTGAAGGCAAAATTTGTGGCATGTTGGACAAATATTGAGGATTGTGGTGGAGAAAAACTGGGATATAGTGAACTTCATCTAAAACTATGGACTGCTTTCACCATCCACTTAGGTGGCCGTTGTATGAGCAATTTATGTCTTATGGCTGGCATGAAAATTATTGACATTTACATTAGATTTATCTGATTGAAGTGTAAGATTGTCTATCATTAATTATGTTAGAGACATTTATTTTGGTGATCGTGAACTATTCTAGATAAGGCTTATGTATCTTGCCATGATCTCATCTTCTTATAACGTACGAGTACTCTGTTTGCAGCGAGTAAAAGTGTACTTGCTTAGCTTATTGTTGATGGATAGCATAATATGATCCACAGTAGTAGATGCAGTAAAGTATTTTTTAAAGCTTCTCATCTACTTTCATTCCACTAATTTCTTTCTGGTTACATTGGGCAGAATTGAGAAGGTGAAGCATGGATTTGGAATGAAGCCTCGCACTCAAGTAGTTCAATGAAAAGGATAGACCAACATTCGACGACCCCGTCCCAAGAATGTTTAAGCATGAAAGGTCTGACATGCTGGATCATTAACCATCAGCTATCATGTGATTTCTCCCATCTGTGACATTGTTGTTTGTAAATTATAGATAAACTCTAGTGTATGTCCGTGTTTCATGTTAGAAGAAGTTAAAGCCCTGTAAATTTGTTAAAGTTTTGATCATCACCTTCAACTACACACACACACACACACATGGTAACAAGCATGTACTGTTACCGTGTTATGGATACTCTGGCTATTCTCGGTGGACTCACCCAAAAAAAACAAGATAGAATGGTCCGAACTCTGAAAGCTGTGACAAGGTTAATTAAGGTTTCTCTTGTGGACACAGCGGCTCATGCCGGGTTGAGATTAAAACTTCCTCCGTGCTCGTAGTAGTTGGAAAGACAGTTTGATTGGTTTGTATCTTCTGCTTTTACCCTGTTGATCAAAAACCAAAGCCTGTTTCTAGTTCAACTTTTTAAAGTTAAAATGGGTGAGTTTGAGATCAAGCAACAACGGCAACGTAATGAATCTTTAATTTGATTCCTTTGTGCTTTGGAATCACTAGACAACATGTTTTTAAATTAATCTATATATACAATAGTATTCATTGACCACAACCACACATATAGCGACGGAAATTTTTGTCACTAAAATCTCTAATTTTGTTGCTAAAAGTAGTAAGAGAATAAGACAAAATAAGAAAAAGACAAAAAAGAAATATGACAAAATATTAAAAACAAAAATTTTAATTTTTATGAATTCATATATACAATTTTAAAATTTAAAATTGAGCGGAACACATTGAAGAATTTGAGGGGAATCGAATATAGATATGAGAATAAAAATACCTTAAAATTAAAAAAAATAATACTAGAACGGAAAAGTTGGAAATAATACGGAGAATCGAATGACGATATAGATAAAAAACGTATGTTCACGTCTGATCCCGTCGGAACGACGGACCCACCTCTAGTTTATTATATAATAGAATAGGATGTCCTCAACTATACAGATACCGAAGACTTTTTTCATTGCTAAAACTATAAAATTTCTTGCTAAAATTCGTCTCAGACCCAAAACGTGTTTATTCCACATCACTTAAACTACTTCACGAACTTAAAAAATCTACTCTATATAAACTATATCCTCACATTCAAATCTCTCACACAACCTTGCAATGCTTGCATAGCGAAGTATTCTTTCGCATTTTACTAACGAATATCATGCAGACGTTGCTTAAAGAGATATACACCACTTTTTAAAAGTTTGACCATCAGAATTTGACCAGCTTAAAAATTGATCCGCCTCTTCTCGCCGCATCCGGACAGGACTCGGTACGCTAGTTATAGAAGAAAAGACATGTATCTTACTTTTCTCCAGTGACTAGTAAATTTTTCTCTTTCATCCAAGTACGGTTTTGTTTCACACTCATATATTTTTTTCAGTCGAAATTAACCCAAATAAGTGCTTTGCACATGCTATAGTAATAACTTCTTTTTAAAAAAAAACTTTGTTTTCGTGTAATATATATTGATTCTGAATTTCACCACAAACTGTATAATGCACACAAACTTTTCTTTATTCCCACTTTGGTAAGGAACTGTTTATTGATTTTCCTGATTGCTTGGTTGGTTGTCAGTGTGTGCTTGTGTCGTTGCATGATGCATGATTTCATTGTCAATTGTGAGTTTGTGGAGGTATCGGTTGTGGCATGAGCGTTAATTTGTTGAATCTATACTTGATTCTAGAATCCTTAGTTGAATGATCATGTATTGCATATTTCCACATATCAATGAAATGTTGACTATCAAAACAAAAACAAAAAACTGTATAATGCACACTAGGAAATATAATTGTGGAATGTTTCCTACATATTATAATAAAATCCGTTGCACATATTGACAAATATAATTCACAATGATTGAACATATTTGACATGACATTAATCATACGCTCTTCGAACTTTATGCCGAATTTATAAGATTAAGTTGACCACTAAAACTAATTAAACAAGTAAAAGAAATTTGTCATCTTCAAAAATGGTTTGTACACGAGTTTCCTCACACCTTTCACCAAATGGAAATCCAATAAATTATGGATGACAAAATGGACTGACTAGTTGAATTATTAATGAATTTTAAATGGATTAAATAGTCCAATCTATTTAATACATGTAACTGAATTAAATAGTCCAAACGAATTGAATCGAATCTATTTAATCCATTAAATTTTATTAATCATTGAATTTTTTTTTAATCCAAACCTCTACAATAAACGTATCCATTCACATTTTAAATTTTTTGCACCAAAAGAAATTATATTCCATGAAAAAACGGTGAAGAAAAGCGGAATCCTGAAACCCTCCTACACAAAAGACAAGGCCAGTGTGTAACCGCAAGACCAGCTCATCTCAAAACACCAACACCAACACCAACAACATCCTTCATCGTGAAAAATGACGATCAAGATCAACCCTTCTCCTTCTTCTTCATCCGCATTTTATTACAACAACCACAACACTAATCTCCTCCTCAAGCTCCTCATCTCATTCCTCCTATCCGGCCTAGCTCTCCGCCTCATCCTCTCCAATTACTCCATCTCCATCACCATTGATAACAAAACAGAGCGCAATCATCATCAACATTCTCCTTATCAGCTTGGCTCTATACAAACAGAGCTGCAACACTCCAATTCCACTGATCAAAGAAATGGTCAGAACCCCTGTTCACGCCATTCTGCCTTCTTTTCTCTGATATCTATGATTTGTTCAACCATCTGATTCGGATTGATTAGTTAATGCCCAGGTTCAGATGACTTGCCGACATTGACAAAAACAGAGGATCTTCTACATACCTCTTCCCAGAAACTAAATGGTGAGTCAGTATGTGTGAATTTCTTCACTTTCTCGTAATTGCATGCCATCAATTTCTGTTTCAGTTTCAGGGTTTTGTCAAAGATTTAATGTCGCGTTGATACCAGTGCATGTCATCATCTTCATTCATTGCTCTGTTCATGTTCTCATTCATGTCTCTGCGTCTTTTTTTTGTTGTTTGTCTGAATAAGGTTCGAGTCATTGTGACATTTTTGTTGGAAATTGGGTCAGAGATCCGGCCGGGCCGAGATACACGAATGAGACCTGCCGTTTCATCGAGCCTCCGCAAAACTGTATGCGAAATGGCCGTCCTGATTCAGACTACCTATACTGGAAATGGAGTCCTAGAGATTGCGAGTTACCCGAATTCGACCCGGCCAAGTTCTTGAATTCCATGAGGCACAAGTCTTGGGCGTTTATCGGGGACTCCATTTCACGCAACCACGTTCAGTCCCTTCTATGCATTCTTTCTCAGGTACATTGTTTTTCCAAAGATGATAAGGTCTTGCTTAAATCTGTGATTTTGGTATTGAGTTATTGGATCGGGGAGCGTTGCAGTTCTATCTATGGCCACTGAAGCTGCGCCAATCCGCATCAGATCATAACAGCTAACCAAACGCTAGTAAAATGGAGTTGAATTGTGGGGTAGCTCAGTTGATAGGTCATTCTCCATTAGCTGGTTTGGGGTCCAAACTAGAATGCGACTTGTCTAGCCGTTGCCCTTTCCTAACTAGTGACCCGACAAGTAGCTAAGACATTCAATTTTCACCTGTAACTTCCTCGATATGATACTTTTAGCAGCATGAAGTTAAATAGGGAAATACATTCGGATGATTCCTGAAGTTTTGATATTACACGTTGGCAAGTCGCGATGGATGGTTTAGCTGATTAAGACTGACATTGCTCGCATCAATATGTTATGATTTGCTTTCAAATGTGTATTGTTTTGTCATAAAAAAATTAAACCAATAGTGATTACTGTGCAGGAAGAAGAGCCTATTGATGTATACCACGACGAGGAATTCAAGTCTAAAAGATGGCATTTCCCTGCACACAACTTCACCTTCTCGGTCATTTGGTCACCATACCTAGTGAAAGCAGATGTATTCGAGGACAACGATGGTCACTCATCAGCCGAACCCCAGCTCTACCTAGATAAAATCGATCCCAAATGGAGCCAACAATTTACCAACTTCGACTACGTTATTTTTTCTGGTGGCAAATGGTTTCTCAAAACAGCTTTATATTATGAGAACGGCACGATCATCGGATGCCACTACTGCCCAGGGCGCAACCTCACTGAGCTGGGTTATGACTTTGGCTACCGTAAGGCCATCCGTTTAGTCCTAAACTACATGTCAAGGTCAGGTCACAAGGCAAAGGTTCTGTTTAGGACCACAACACCTGATCATTTTGAAAATGGCGAGTGGTTCAGCGGAGGCACTTGTAACAGAAGTGTGCCTTTCATCGAAGGTGAAGTTGGATTCAGAGATGTTGATAGCATAATGACAAAAGTGGAGCTTGAGGAGTTTGAAATTGCACATACTGTGGCCTTGCACAACGGGGTTGAGCTGAAGCTGTTGGATACTAGTAAAGCTTCATTGTTGCGTCCAGATGGCCATCCCGGGCCTTACAGGTTTTTTCAGCCATTTGCGAAGAGTGGAGGTGGTGACGGCAAGTTGATCAATGACTGCTTGCATTGGTGCTTGCCGGGGCCGATTGATTACTGGAATGATTTAATCCTGTATGCATTGGCTCATTGATTGATTAGCATATTATCATTTGGTAACAAAAATCCATACTTAAATATTGTGGAGAAGTGTCAATAGAACAATTCCTGCTTGGATAGTTCATGGTCAAATGATACTCATTAGTATATTGGAAATTTTGTCAAAGGTGTTAAAAAAGGAGGGTGTGTTGGAACTTGGAAGGTTTAAAATTGAATTATATCGAATGGAATACGTTGCTCAAAGCTGAATATTTTTACAAGTTTATGGGGGTAGAAGGGATAGTGACCTACCCGTTAGTCATTTGATATTTGACAGAAGTGGTAAGTGGTTTATGCTCCCTTAAGAACCAAAGCCTTGAGTTTGGGTTGACCGATCTTAGAGTCATACTCCCTCCGTCACATAATGTTCCTTACATTTTTCTTTTTGGGCTTCCCAAAATAAAACTTACACTTCCTAAAATGGAATACTACACATTTCACTTTTACTCTCACATGCATTCTCTCTCTTCATTCGTTATTTCACCTTTTACCATAATTCATCATTTATTATCAATCAAATCACTCATTGTTCTCACACAAACATTCTCTTTCTTTAATCATTATATATTTACTCTCGTTTTTTCATACATTCTTAATCTCCATGCCCATACCCCAAACGTAAGCTTCTTTTTGGGACAGGAGTATTGTAGTAGGAAATAAATTTGAGAAAAAAATATTGGGCACTACTTGATCGTTTTTCATTCAATAAATTATATTTATATTTTGCTACTGTT
>JAWWMW010001373.1:40037-59959 GCA_035048345.1 Echeveria elegans
TCTAACCCTTGAATAACCAAACATACGATAAACCATCGTTTTACATCTTTTTAACGAGGTAGTGAAGAAATAGATAAAGAGTATTTCATCATGCCAATTAATTTTCGTACTGAAAGTATTACTTTGAAGCTTTAAAAATACATAAATAATGAAAAAATAATTTCCTAAGGCTCCGTTTTGGTTGCGGAAAAAAGTGAGGAAAAGAAAATTTATAGAAAAATAATTTTTCCATGAGAAAGTTGTAAGGAAAATTTGATCTCATTTTGCCTATTTTTTTCATTTTTTTTCTTACAATCAAATACACATTTCATTTTCACTCAATTTTTTTCTTTTTTTTTCCACAACCAAACAGGATCCAAGAAAAAAAAAACCAGGAAAAAGAAAAAAAATAAAGGAAAAATTGTTGGGAGGGGGAGAGAGAAAGAGTACGGAAAAGCGTCAACGCACACACTCACTCACGCGCACTCCCTCTCCATCCACCACCCAACCATTTTCCCTAATTCCCCAATCGCAACGCGCGCGCGCACACACTTAGAGAGAGAGAGAGAGAGAGAGATTGACTCCAACTGAATTAAAGAAGCCGTTTTCGTAACTGATTCCGGTCATTCAACAACCTCATCTTCACGTCATCCGCCCCGCTACCTTCCGAAATTCTCCCAATCCGCCACCACCAGCCGCTCCTTTACATACTTTTAATCACTAATCATTCATTCATTCCTACAGCCGACGCTCTATATTTCATTCCGCAGTTTCCAGGTCTGCTAGGTCTTTCTCCTCTTCAGCAATTTGTTTAGATTAATTACATCGTTGATGATTCTATCCCTATCTGTTTCATTTTTTTCAGGTATGGTGAGTGTGTTAAAGAATATAATATGATTGATAGATTGATAACAAGACTGGATTTGACATACCGAGGGGAAGAGAGGAAAACACTCTCTGTCACATTGTACTCTGTTACATGACTGAGTATAAATAATAAAATGCCTATTCTAATTATAGCTAACCCAATAAATGATTATTACAATAAATATCTAAATTAATTATATGCAATTAATATTGACAATTAATTGCTAATAGAGTGGTGATCTGTATTCTGTACACTTGGAGACTTGGTCTATTATTTTCCGCAGGGTCGCATGGAACAAGTACTGCTCCTACTGGTTAATCATACTTTTACTAATTCATCTTGGAATTGTTGTTTATGGTTTTTTTTTTTGACAATTTGCAGCTGGAGGCGTCCATGAATGAGGAGCTACAGCATAAAATTCCATTGTTTAACCTAGCATCGCAGCCAAGTTGTTAATACTCACTTATTGGTAATGCCTGATTTAGGAATCTAGGGGTTGATTTTGTGCTTGTGCTTTTTATATATATTTTTTATTGCTTTTTGGTTATGCGCTTTTTCTGTACAGGCTGAACTGGAGATCGATGAAGTTTATGCACGTATTGCTTTACAACCGGTATCAGATGTGAGTGTTTGCATACTTGTATTTTGTGTTTGTACTGTCTCTCAAGGTTGAGGGTTATGCTACTTTAAATCTACAGACCTGGAATCTCGAGTTTTGTTGGTTGGTGACGATGAGATATATTCACTGTTGGGTAATGTCTGTTGTAACAGAAAAACGAGTCTACAAGTCCACCAGAAGGTGAACCTGAGCCTCATCAACCTGTTGTACATTCATTCTATAAAATTTTGACTGCGTCGGACACTAGCACACACGGAGGCTTCTCTGTTCTTCGCAAGCACGCCAATGAGTGCCTGCCTCAACTAGTAAGACACCAGTGTACCCTGTTGGCTTGGCTATAATATATTCAGTGTTTGTATTATATTTACGGTATAATTTTGTTTCAAAACCCCTAGGATATGAGTGAAACGACCCCAACCCAGGAGTTGATTGCGATGGATCTTCACGGGTTTGAGTGGCTATTCAAGCATATATTTAGAGGTAAATTCTTAGATTTATCAATCTTCTTCTCTATGCTCTCATTTTGTATGTTCTTGTCAAGGGTATATTTGAGAGATTCGTCTGACACGGTAGGAATCTAATACTGTCATGATAAGCATGTCACGTCTGACTATATCTTTTTTCCCACTTGAACAGGTCAACCTCGCAAACACTTGCTTACAATGGGTTGGAGCACATTTGTTACTTCTAAGAAATTGGTTCCCGGAGATGCCTTTGTTTTCTTGCGGTTAGTTTGTCTAGGACTTCAATACAGTCGTTGTTGTGGCAGTCTGAACTTTTTATTCATATTATATCTCATATGTGCAGAGGCGGGGATGGGGACTTAAGAGTTGGGGTCCGGCGCAATGCCCGCCAACATAACAGCGTGCCTTCTTCAGTTATTTCCAGTCAAAGTATGCATCTGGGAGTGCTAGCTACTGCTGCACATGCCATTACAACCCAAACACGCTTTATTGTTGTGTGCAAGCCAAGGTTGACATCAACCATGCTTGTTAATCATGACTCTCTATATCCTTTAAAAACATTATGGTATTACCTTACCCAGTCACCTCTGAAACTTTTTTCTATTTTCGGGGTCAGGACAAGTCAATTCATCATTAGCAAAAACAAATACACCTAGTCTGTCAAGAGTGGATTTTCTGTGGGAAAAGTCTTTAGGATAAGATTGAAGGGGAAGATTCTCCTGAGAGAAGGTTCTTTTATTGTTCTTCTTATCAATCTTTCTTTAGTTTGAAAAGCAAGCATATGTTTCAGTTCACTTATGTTTCAACCCATTGCATCCTAGCGTCACTTCATTTGCATGTAATTGTTTGGATTGGCAGGTTTGCAGGCACTATTATTGGTGTAGGAGATGTATCTTCAGAGTGGTCCGAATCCAAATGGAGGTCGCTGAGGGTATGTGATAGGACATAGTAGTATGTGTGCGAGTTATGCAAATTGAGTTGTTTGTTTGACGTTTTTGGAACCCATTTATCTGCAGGTTCAATGGGATGAGGCAGCAACTATTCAAAGGCCTGATAGGGTTTCTCTTGGGAGATAGAACCTTATGAGAGTCCATCTTCAGTAAATCTTATTCAGCCAGTGTTGAAAATTAAAAGGCCAAGACCTTTGGATCCTCCTACCGGTATAGAGTAGTTACATGATGGTTGCACACTTACAAAATTCTCTTATATGGCTGCAGTCATTGATGGCTTTACTTAAAGTTGACAAGTGTTTGTTTATTGAATTTGCAGACTTGGTGAGCTCTAGTGCATCTGTCTTTTGGTATCCTCAAACAAGCCCACACTGCCAAATTGCTTATTCAGGCAACAGTCCTGAAGTTCAAGCTGGTGACAGTCACCACCACTGTTCTTGGATTCAGAGTTCAACAGAAGGTACCAATTTCATCAATATTGGCGCTGGATACAGCTCTAGACTGGCATCAGAAGGAAGGTGGCCTTTTCAGCAATTTTCGAAAATACATCAAAGTTCCATGGAAGATGATAAATCACCTGGAACAACGTCCAACCTTTCTCGTTGTACCAGTGCTGTCTTTACAAGGCCTAGCTATGCCTCAGCACTTGATCCAGTGGGAAATATGAATAACGTTGAGAGTTCCATTGGCTGTCGAATTTTTGGGATTGACTTGAGTAAAAACTTGAATACCATGATTCATATGGTGAGCGACGAGCCTGTAGGTTTCGACGCAGCACCGATCACTATTAGTCCTTTACTAGTAAGGGAAGATGCCGTAAGTGAGGCCAATATGGCACAGGATATTTTCGCATCCACCAAAGAAAGGGATACAGAGACACCAGCTAAGAGTGGACGTGCAGGTTCCGCCAGAACTCGGACAAAGGTACAACTTCATATTTCCCCAAGCGAGCTCCTTTTTTTTCCTTTCATTTTTAACATGAATATGTTCCTGCTTTCTCTTGATTTTTAGGTCCAAATGCAAGGAGTTGCCATTGGCAGGGCGGTGGACCTCTTTACGCTCAGTGGTTACACTGAGCTTAAACACGAGTTGGAAAGCATGTTCCAAATTGAAGGAGGGTTGGGGACTGGTAATAGATGGGCAATTGTATACACAGACAATGATGGGGATCAAATGCTTATGGGTGATGATCCTTGGGTAGAGTTCTGTAAAATGGTGCGCAAGATCATCATTTTCTCAAGCGAGGAAGTGAAGAAACTGAAACCCAAATCTAAACTAGCCGGGGATATCACTATTGCTAGAAGGCGATGGCGCAATAGTAAGCTCTAATCAGAATCATGATTTATCAATAAGGAATGAGTGTCCTTGAGCATCGGTACGCAATAAAGAATTTACATAATCACTCTTCCATATGAGCTTTGGTTGTTTTTTAGTCGAGATAGAGCCTGGGTTGTGTCAAAAGCAGCACATACCCGGAGCTGGAAAATTGAAACGATCCTTTCTGTCAGGTTTGGTTGATGCTCTTAGGTTAATGTATATGTACGGTGAAGGTAGAGATGTAGGAATGAGTGCAACCTGTGAATACTTCATTCATAGTGTCTCGTGTCTTGCTTTTTCTTTTTAATGGAAAATGGAGGGTGGGAGTTTAGGGTGTAAATAGGTTCGGTTTAGTTGGAGACTGATCTGTAAAACAATGATTCGATTCCTAATTCCTATGCTGTGAACCTCCTCTGGTACTGCAACCACTATAACATCTGCTTGATTATTGATTGTCCATAAACAGGGCAGAGGAAGACCAGTCTGTTTTTTGCCGACAAAGCAGAGGTGTGTTATTTTAATTCTCGGAATGGGAAGTTTTACATGGGAGCAGGTAACCCTTGCCTCTATACCCTCTATAACGCTATTCTCTCCATATACTTTGATGATGACTTCCTGAAGTGTACACCACTTTGTTTTATTTAATTCTTTAGTTAAAATATTAATCTATTTCTTTATACTAGATGCTCTTTTTTTTCTTTTCTTCTGATACAAAAATAAAAATGTTTTTGTCACCCTACAAAAGAGAAGTTTCTTTAGATACAAAAAACCAACATGTTTTTGTCGCCATGAAAACGAAAAGGTGGCCAAGTGGTGAAATGTTTTACGGGTGACCTGATTTTGGAAAATCTGCATTGTGGATGTCATAGTGTACTTTTTTGCTGTGTGTGTTTACGCTTCTTTCGATCAGATTGAGCCATCCATGGCCAAATACTTAGTTGTGTAGTCTAGAATTCCTACTGATTTCCAGTTTCATCTTACATGCATTTTGTTGGTTGTATCATATCATGATTTCTTTATGTCTAGCCCTAACTCACTTGATTCAATATGGCTGCAGCTTATCTGACTGATATCGTTGAGCCTTATTGACTAAATCAAATATTTCTTTTTTTATGCATGAATATATATTACTAGTTGCACTCCCGTCGGAACGACGAGAATTTTTAGTGTCTTCATTCGATTTGATTAAGCTTTACAACGTTTTTCGCTCCATTTATAATTTTTAATTTTTAATTTTTAATTTTCAATTTTCAATTCTTAATTTTATAATTTTTTAAAATTCTTAATTTTAATTTTTTTTTGAAATCTATCTGATCAAATACGGTCAAATACAGTCAAATACAGCCAAATACGATCAGTTGGTCAAATAAAGTCAAATACGGATGAATAGTGATGGATGACATGTAAAGTAAATAAGGAGGGTGGGAATGACATTTTTGTCAAAGTCTTATTGCAATGGATCTTTAGTGAGGAAAATAAGAGAATTAGTGAAGGAAAGTGATTGATTGGTCCCTTCGGGGACATCCGATAAAATTGGAACGATACAGAGAAGATTTGCATGGCCCCTGCGCAAGGATGACACGCACAAATCGAGAAATGGTCCAAATTTTCCGTTAAATAGTGCAATAAAAAAAAGTGATTGATTGGTATATGTATGATGGTGGATTGAATTCTTTTATATATATAGATAAGAATAATTTAACATATCTAGTACATAATCATTATTTTAAGTACCGGTCTTATATCGACAACTTTACCAAGAGGTCGCAATCTTCGAATCATCAACTCCACAGCTTCCACAACCTCCGATGTGAGAAATGGTGGAGCAAGGTTCGAACCCCTGACACTGAGAATCTGAGTCCTAATTAATAGTTCACCATCCTATATTGTTACTCATTGGATATTATGTTAGATCTTATTGGAATATTATGATCAATTATTTAGTATTTAGAGAGCTGTAAGCATTAATCTTGCCGCTAACCTAAGATCAATTATCATCAATATATGTAATGTTCACAATGGCTACAGGCTACACGGCTAGGCCAGACATGGGAGACGTTGCTGTCTTTTCTTTTGTTTTTGAGTTTTGTGTGACATCGGATTATTGTCCTCTGCACAAGAATACACAGTAGTCTTGGTTCTTCTCCATTTAAATATTCTCCTACACCCATCAACCATGTCCACGGCATCCAATGTGTACGTACACTGCTACTTCATTTTCCATTTGCACTGTTTCAGTGTTTCTCAAACTTGTCCCTCTTCACCAGATTCTTTATTTATTCATTATTGCTGCGTGTTGAAATGCCCAGACATTCAATTAACAGCAAAAGTTCTCTGCTCTGCATGCCCCAACTTATTGACATTTCCTTTACAAATGAACAAACTCCTCTCCAGTCCCTCTTTAATTTTCATAACGGATAAGTTGTGACCTGAAACTTGATTTCAAACTCAATGCAGTAGCATCATTAACTATGGCTGAGGAAGCAGCATATGAAGACTGCAGGCGCTCAATGAGCATGAGTAGGCTCTCTCTTTTGTCTTTCCCTGTACACTCACCAGATCATGGTGATAGGTCTGGGTGCTCTACTTCACCATTCCATGTCTCAGCTTCAGTCCCATTCAAATGGGAAGAGGAGCCTGGCAAGCCTATACCATGCACAGCCTTGATTCACTTCACTGAACCCATTTCTCTACACCTACCTCCACCTCCTAGAATTGTGGTGGCATCATTGCTTGAACCTAAACACAAGACCAAGACATCCTCACCCACCACAGTCTTAGATGGACCTTCTCTCAGTCCTGAGAGAGGTCTTCTGGGTTCAATGGTTATGAGTGATGTAAACAAGATGGAGATGGGTAAGAAAAACAAGGTTGGGAGCAGGAGAATACTGTTGGGGTCATGGACTTGGAGATCGAGTAGGAGTAAGAAGAATGGTGAGGTGAGTAAGAGAGATGAGTTTGGACGAAGCTTTGTGTTTCCTTCTTCTGCCTCGGCCTCATTTGATGATGGGAGGGAGTGTTGCAGTGAGTATGGTGGTGAAAGTGAATGTGCCACTGAGGAAGTGAATGTTGGAAAAATGAAAAAAAGTAAAAGCTTTCTCAGTTTGATTCAGGTAAACTCAAATGCTCTTGGAGCTCCTCACTCTCTCTTCTCATACGTTTCTGTTCTTATGACTCACTATGATAACTCTTCTGCAGGTTATGACATGGAACAAGGCGATCAAGTTTAAGAAAAGTGTAGCTTCTACCTGAGTAAGGCACAACAGAGAACTGAGATGTGCAACCTGACTACGTCTTGTTGCCATTAGTTTGAGTTCGCAACCAGTCATTTGATGTCTTTGGGTCCAGTCCAACTCCCAACAATATGTACAGAAAGTAGAAACTATTTGCAGAAATATCTCAACTCGGATTTCCATTTTGGAATGCAAGTGTTTTTCTACATGTAGTCTGGTTTGGTCTAATTTAACATGATCAACACAAGTCACACTAGCAGCACACAAATGCCGTAAAAATCATGCTTCACCAGGCCTGATCTAGGAATGATCATTAAGCATAGGTTGAGAATAAAACACGGGTAGCGGTCAAGTTGAGTAGCAGGGTAGCTTATAAAAATTAATGTTGCGGAGAAGCAATGACAAAGTGCCCTCATCAACATTGGTGAATGATTGAAGTAAAGGACATAACAATGCTTATTCAATGATTGAGTAAATGAAGGGCAATGGCTAACTTGTTCCGGGAAAGTAGGTCATGATCTATAAGGATACCCCTTTCCTATTTCTTGCCCGTCATCCCAGCTATCACCTGTATTTGAGGAAGAAGGGCGTTACAAACAGACGTGCAGAATAACCCTTCATTCAATAACCAATATATCAGGTCCGACTTGATCATAAAGCATAGTAAGTATATCTTACCCTACACAAGAACAGCAGTATTTCTTAATTAAATTCTACACTGGCTTCCAGGCAGGCACTGGACAACATGACAAGTGACAGTTTTGAATAAAAATTTAGGTTCAGTATTCAAAAGCAAGTTCTTAGTTGTCTACCATAACAAACTGCTCCAGCTTCCAAGGATCAGACTTGCTTATTATCCAAATTCCGAGTACATTCAAGGAACTGGCACCCCGGTCGTGTTTGACTGTAAGAATGTAAGAAGCCGTAGTTGCTTTCAGAATCACTTGCACAACTCAGTGGACGAACAACAAGACCAGTGTTCATTTGTGCTGCCATTTAATTTATAAGCAACACATTTGCGCAGAGTCCGCTACTGAGAATCACATGGCATGAAGGAATGTCAATTCTGTCTCAGTGTCCGTGCATAATTGAATCTTTTAGTCGAGTGAATTTCACAGATCCATCACCACCACATGTAATGAAGCCATGAGCCACAACATTAATGTCCGTAACCCCAGCCTGCAAATGAAGCAAATCGCTTAAGGAGAACCCAAACAGAAGACATGGGATGGCAAGTATGGTTTGACCAACATTTATACAATGTAGAAGATTCTTTCTAGTTCCGGGACTACGGTTACCCGAAATATCTGTACGAAAGGAGCACTAACCTGAACTACCCCACTATACCCTCTTGTGCTGGGCTGAAGAAATGTGTGTCTTTCATGCAGTTTCTGCCAATGACAAACCAACCTCGATTTCTGAGCATCCCATAGTTTCACATCTCCATCTTTGCTTCCAGTCAAGAATAAACTTGAATTTGGAATGGCAGCTATTTTTGTTACAGACCCTGTGTTAAGATAAGTCCACTTCGTAAAAATCAGTCCTGCAATGTTACACGGGTATGACAAACAACATAAAAACTGATTCCAAGTACCTATGTGTGCTTTTGGTATGTACCAAAGCATTCCGGTTGTATTCAGCTCTCCATGACTTTTTGTTGGTGAATGTGTTACTGAGTTGGGATCAAGTTCTGTGGTATTGAACGTCTTGTTCCTTTTCATTTTCCCGGTTGCAACATAACGGAAATCATGAAGGCCAATATCACCATCTTTTCCTCCAGTCACGATCAAAGGTGACACAGAGCCACCTCCTAATCCATTATGTAAAACAGCAATGGAATGTGCACCACCTTCATAACAGCAAAACATATCGTCAATATATTAAACTGAACCGTTGGATTGAATGAGGATACTAATCGCAGAAAGCCAGAAACAAAAATCTGGACATCTGAAGCTTGAAATGAGATTCCCAGAGACTAGGAAACATCGGAGTACTGTATCCACAGTCATTTTAATCCAGGAAGCAAAGAGTAACCAACAAAGCAAACTAAGATGCAGCTAAGGATTGATAAGAAATATATCCAACAGTGAAGAACCATCTTCGACTAGAAGTTGTGAGATTTCATTGTAGGAATATAATGCTTCAGCGAGCCTTACATCGATTCTGTTGTACTTAAGGAACTAAATAGACTGGCATATCTATTACTTCAGAGATGTTAAATGTCTATAACTAAATAGAACTGGAACTGCCTATCAGAGTCGTAAACCATAACATGAAGTCATAAATAAGGAAGAACGCGAAGTGAAGCATCGAAACCTTCATGACATCTGATAGAAGCACGTGATGTAGACGGCGGCGCTAATGTGTCCCATATGACTGCATTGAAACCATCAGAACCATATCCAGATGCAGCGACAATTGACCCACTGGCGGGGATGTAAGTAATATCCCTGCAACCAATGGCAACTATGTCAACTAGACTTGCTAAAATCAAGTATCTCATCACGGAGCCTATTGCAACGGGAACTGACAAGGATCATTTGTTACATTTATCAGGAAGTGTAAGTCTTTTCAGCTTATTTGTACTGCTGAAGGTTTGTACTTATGACTAAAATAATCTTCTAGTACATTCCTTTGAAAAGAAGCTCAATGTATTGGTTATGTTCACAAGAAGATTTACAAACTCTATAACCATTCTTAGTTCACATCTTAGAAACCAGTCAAACCAATTATCTTCATAATTATACATTTAAATTTTCATGCAAGCAAAGTAATTTTAGTTACTTCCAGAAAACCAGTAGAACCTGAAATTTCATGATAATTATGGATTTTCATGAAAGTGGAGTAGGCGAAACATACGATGCATAGCCATCAAAACAGGGAAGCGACTCGGTGGGGAGTATGTTGCTTCTTCCGCCTACTTCAAGCTGCCATGTACTGATTGTTCCATCAAGTGCTGCTGTTGAAAATCTGTGTCCACAGGCATCAAATTCCAAAGCTGATATGGACGGAATAGCATATGGTGGAGGGACACTAGCAGCCGGTAGAACTCCGTATGTTGCAGTAGCCATGTCCCTGCCAAACTGCATTTATCACGTTGTATATCAGCTGAATGGCCTATTTTTTACTGTAAGAAAACCAACACTGCTAGCGAAGTGCAGGCAGCAAGTACAAATTTCAAATTTGGGACTGCCAGGTGCCAGCTTATAAAATACAAGCATATTAATATAGATCCTCAAGTTCAGCAGTACTTCTATAATGTGAAAGAGAAGTATGCATACATTCCAAATTATCTGTGTCCCTTATTTTGTCCGGATATCAAAAACTATCAAGTACGTGCGGTGACAATATCACATTCAGCTACAATAACACCCAAATGGATATTCACAAGAATAGACTATTCAGAAATGTGTGGCAATAAAGTTCAGAATGGGATTGAAGCATAAGTGTCGCCACATACCTCCCATAAGTAGATATGTGTGTTAGCAGATCCAACCAAAAAAAATGGCCTAGAGGGGTGACAGGAAAAGGCGCGTGAAATAGTATTCTTAACTGTGGCTGGTGGTTCAATTAAGTGGTCCTCGACATCCCAACCCATATGATATCCTTTATCTTGTCCTATATCTCTTCCGAGTTTTGCCGGGGACCTTCCACCGCCTGATTCTTCTTTCACTTTGTAACTGCCAATGCTAGCATCAGAAGGGTCTGAGATGGATTCGCGCCACCTATGCTGAGGCCAATCAGCCTCTGACCATAAATAATCGCCCTGATCAACGACATGGGATCCATCTTCCCATTGAAAGAACAATATCCCCTAAGCAGCATTAGAACATCACAAAGGCAGCCAGAGTTAATAAAAGAAAATAAAGGATTATCAATGTTTTCGATAAGGTCAACCAAAACCAAAAAGAAGATAAAGTAAATCGCGAGTTCCCAACTGATGTAGCAAATGATGCAGAAACACCCAATACCAGAATGGAGAAATTAAAGCAGGAATACTCTAACAGCTTCCAACTTCCATATAGAACATCACAGGCAGAAGAAAACATCAATCCACGTTTAAGACATAACTCTCCCAACAAAATAGTAGTGATTAGGACTTTTGGAGACAGAAGCTAGAGAATGAAGTGGAAACCACATATATCAAGCCAAACCCTTTGGTTTCTTTCATGTCGGTTTCTTGAAAATGGATGTTTCATCATGCAATTCCACATAATCAACATATGCACTCTTACACTTTGATAAATGCATGCATCAACAAGTAGAATAATTTCCTGGTAGATGACAGGTGAACTTAAAATTTAGTCACCTTATTGCTAGCAATCGCAGCTTGCCTCTGATCAATGGAGTTGATGCAAACTGCCTGGTCAAAATGTTGATCAACATGTAAGTAAGCCACTTAAAGAAATGCAAGTATTCCAGATTCTAAAACATCCTAGCTAATCCACCCACAAGCGTTATATGAACATAAAAGTAACTAAAAAAGGAGGGCCGGAGGAAAACCTCAAACAGCTCTCCACTTTTCTTGTAGATTTCTTTGGGTTTTTCAAACATCGTGAACTCCTCTTTGGGGTTCATATTTCGACGTCGAGAACTGAAAAAGGATGGACCATTTCGGAAAAAGCCACCACCTGGCAAAACATTACCACTGCTCGCAGGAGTACTTGCAAGGTCATTCTCTTGGGTATTAGAAGCCTCTTTCTCAAACAGCATCTGAATGTCTTTGTAAACGCCACTCCAACTCTTCAGAGCTTTACTGTTCACTTGTATCATGTTTATATTTTCTTGAGTAAAACCTTCCAATATTACTTTCACATCAACCAAAATGTCCCACAACTTACTGATATCCCATAGTTTATCCTCATCGCCTGATGCAGGAGTGTCAGATTCTAAGCACTTGAAGGCCTCTGATTGTAATTGAATGCATTTTTCTAACCAGTCGAGAGCTGAAAGATCATGCTCACTTTCCAATTTGAGCAGCAGCAAGGATCCTAGACATATTGCATGATAAGAAGAAAAGTGTTCCAGAACGGAGCCAAGCAACGATGTTGTCATATTCGAAACAAGATCAGCTAATTCAGATTGAGTTGGAGTATGAGATGCAGAACTAGGGTCGTTGGTATCCATAGACATGGTATCAAACTGCTGTCTCATGTACAAGGAAATCTGTCGCCATAAGCAAGCTCCTATAATTTTCCATCTTTCATTCATTGGCATAGCGAACTTCATTTCTTCATTTTCACATGTTGGCAAGTGATTCAAGAGCACCTGCGAAATGTCAGTTCGTAGAGCGTCCAAATTGCTCTTACTCACTTCATATGGAACATGCTTGTTATACGAGATCAAGAAAGTCTGCACCAGCAAAATAAGTCCTTTCACATTCCTTTGCATCCACGCAACTGCGAAGTATATGAGGTATTCAAGAAAATCAAGAGCCAAAAAGGGCATCGCTGTAACTTCCGTGATATCAGAACCAGAACAAATCTGCCAACTAGATCTAAGGGTCCATAAAGCCTGCAGGAGATCTTGCATATAAAAACACCAAGAATTTGGCTGCAACAATGCAACTTCATTACCTGATTGACTCAGTATGACACTTGCACTTGTTTGAGAGAAGGTCACACAGCAGGAAAGGGTAAATCTAGATACCCTAATATAAAGCTCTTTGACAGACTCAACATGTAGCCTCTGCAGGCTAGGATATGCTGCCAAAAGTTTACTGAGATTTTCAGAATGCTTCTCAGAAACATAATCAAGCAGCACCGTGTGGGCCATAAAAAATAGCCTATTGTTGCATAAGAAGAAAACCATCTGCATAAGGACAATTAAATCAATATGCTAGTTTCAAGAAATAAAAACGCAAAGGGATTCTCTCTTAAATTCTAAAAGTCAGATTAGCATACCGCGTCAACTAAAGATGATGGGCATATAGCGAATTTCTGCTCAACCAACCTGAGCCCTGAATGCAATTTATGCAAAAAAATTTCAAGTGATCTCTCAAACTGGCAAATGCCATTCTCATTGGACATCATAGCTCTACCAGATGCAAGATATTTTTCTGGCCAGTTTGGATGCTCCTTGATTAAGTTCGAAAAATATTTCAAAGCTAATTGTAGTTTGGTCTGTGACTCCAGATGACATGATATCCTACCAGAAAGCCAGTTTGAAATTTCGGGAATGGGTAACTGAAGCACGTCATGATCAAAACAATCAGTACCAAATGACTTTTCTGGATCCGTTCCCCCAGCAATTCCGTGCGAAGAAGAGGACAAGATCTCCAAAGCCTCAAGCTAAACAATGAAATGCATTGGTCATCAGGAATTCTCTGTCGCTTTCAACAATCAACATACATGTTTAATGTAAAGCATGATTGACCTTAAAAAGGCTCACACATGACAGACTTTTTAGCTACAATGTCATTAATTAAGAACTTACAGGAAGCCCGCATCTGTTAAGAGCAATTGTTGACATCAGCGTAGCCCATTTACCAAGAACTGAAGCTTTTTGCTCCCCCAAAGCATTCTTCACGCAAGTTTTAGTAGATAATAGCATGCAAAACTGACCAATACTTGGATCCGAAAAAGAAGCAGATGAGAAGGTTATGATTGCGTTAGAATCCCTCTGGGTACCCAGCATGGCCAGAAATGACTGAGAATAATTGCCAATCTCCCACTGCAAGGCGTCGCTCATAAGAATCAGTGAAAGAATATGCACAAAATTCATGCACCAATATTCCTAGAGGACCCAGTTGTACCTGAAAAAGACTTTGAAGCCAGTAGTCACTTTTTTCAATTGCATTCGGCAAAAAGTAGCTAGATACAATATGTTTCTTTATTGCTCCACCATGTCCCTCAATGAGACGGCTAATTACAAGAGCAAGCTGCTCATCCCCTAAATTCTTTGCACACACGGTGATGGCAGAAGACGTATCACCTCCAAGTAGAAAGAAAGCAATAGCTAGTTCCAGCTGGTGCCGTCCCATTAAAACATAAGCATTTTTCAGGGCAGCAGCTTTATTCTTTTCTTCCTGGTTTATAGATTCACGCATGATCACTTCCCCTCATGTATACAGTGTAATAAACAGTTGCAGGCTTGCAGCGACTTCTTAAATAGGTATTTATGAAGGTAATGCTAATGCTAACACAACCAAATGCTGATGTGCGAAGATACCTGAAAATTACGAGAAAGAAACCCCACTAGCGGCTTGTCCTTTTCATCCCTGCTGATTTTGAAAAGCCCAGCTAAGACCTGAATTCTATTTAATGCTATATAGAGAAGAGCACATGCTTTGGGGTCTCTATTCTTCAAATATTGAAATCTTGCAAGCTTTTCCATCTGGATCAACAGGCAAAATGTATACATAGAAATGGCTTCAGACTTCGAAGAATCATGGCAGGAAAAATACAAAATACATAATTTCATACAGGCATTATGAAAGATAATCACAAGCTCCAAGTACAAGGGTAAGAAACTTCAAAGGAATTATATTTTTTCTAACTTAGTAGGCTCCAAGGTAAAAAATCTCAAAAAAGTTCAACAAACGTCAGAGGCAACAATTGTACAGTGAGCATCTCACATGCTGAGGGAACAGAACTCGTTTATCTTTAAGGATGCTGGCATGCTGAACAAAGTTTTACTATTCCTATGATCAATAAGATGAGTTTTTTTTTTTGAAATAACAGCATAACAGAATGTATCACCTTTGGACGCAACTGAGTTGCATCTGTGAACCAAAACCCAAAACCAATGGCACGCATATCACTCCAAGATGGCTCGTTGGGTAAAAGAGAAACACATAAGTTTTCCTGGCAGTCTGAATGAAATGCCCAACAAATGATTCTGGAGTCAATTTTCAACTCTTCTGTAGATGGAAATTGACAAGTTCTTTGGCGAAAAAACAACATCTGGAACCTTACTGCAACCCAGAACCTTATGAGGAAAATGAAACGGCAATTTAAATGAGATAGAGATTAGAGATGTCAATGGATAATCTCTCATGATACAATTCTAAGAAAAAATATCACGCAGACCAAGGTAACTGCACTACAAAAGATTGAAAAATGAGCATGTGAACCAGTATGACAGGAACATACCAAACTTTCAGTACAACTACAATAGCATACGAGATAATATGGTATCATTAATTTCAACAATTTGAATACTGACAATAAAAAGTACATGCGAACTACGTTGCCAAGCTGAAACTTTAAGTGTCACCACCCAAACAGGAGCAACTGAAAATAGTACGGTTTTTTCTATGTCTGAAGTCACAAGCAGACTTAAGAGAAGTTCAAGTTAATATAATGCATAACTGTATATCATATGGTCATTTTACCAGGGATAATTTTTACCTTTGGCCAGATTCATCTAAGCTTCCATAGACAGAGGTAGACTGAGAGCTACTGATTTCATTCAAAAGATCCATAATTGCACAAGTTTGCAACTTTGCAATATTGCTCATGTATCGTAGAGCATGCAACTTCTCCATTTGTTTATTGAACCCACACAGTTCAGTGTCTGAAGATGAAGTGGATGTGTAGGGAGTATCATATCCTGAACCAAAGGCAAATGCAGAAAATCCCAAATGAACCTTCGACGACGACCCGCCATTTACACTTCGTCGAAGTTCCTTGATTGTTGCGCGGTCTAGTTCATGCCCTTCAAAATAATCTGACAATAGGATCTGTGGAGCAGGTGAAGCAGATTTCATTTTGCTATTTTCTCTCTCACTAAAATTCTCAATAAGAAATCTCAGGGCAAAACGTGCTCTTTTCCAGTTGCCTACACATAAAGGCATGATCTCTGAGTACCAAAGCAATTCAGCCTACCTGAACATGCAAAGCTTCAGTTCAAGTCGATTCAAAAAGAAGATTTGATCTGAGTTTGAGAGGAAGTCATGCTCAATTAAAAAACATCAATCCCATGTTTAGATGAAATAAAATATCATAAGCAGAAACACATATAGTTTAACAGAAAACCATGGCATACACATATTTAAGCACTGTTTTGATGATATTTAGCATTTAAAAGTAATATAAAAAAATGACAAGTTCAAACGGAACATGGAGTTTATATAAACTGGTTGTTTTATGCGTAAATAAAATTTTCATGACATCAGTTCATAAGAGTAGAGAATACTAAAATTGAGGAAAGTACATGCAACTACTGGGGATAAATAGAAAAACTCAGGGATTTGGAAAGTGCAAGAGCTTAGCGAGTGACTAAGAAGATACCTGATAAAATGTTAGCAATTAGTGATTCAGGGTGATAAGATGGCAAAGGCCTTATCAATTTATCTGCTAATTCTATGATGCTGTTGCACGATCTGAGCTTCATATTGGGTTTAGTATGGGCAGTAACCTCTTCAGGACATTCCAAGTCATTTCCTTTGATAATTTCACTTGCCGATGGCTTACCCGCTGTAAAAAACGAATGGTGTCCTGTGGCCTGATGTTTTACATCCATATTGCACAACCATTGTTCCAATGAACCAAAATAATAATCATGAACTAACAACGGTGTGGCTCCAGGTGCCCAAAGAAAACCACTTACGGGAGGAGAAATTTGAGTAGTTGCGAGACAACACCATATTTGTAATTTTGTTTGAGAACCCAATAAAGAATGCCCACCACAACGTCTCTGAGTGAATAATTGGATTTCATTTGGCATGCAAACTCCAAGCAACAACTGGCCACTACCAGAAGTGAGCCATTTCAATGCCACAACATGACTATCAAAAACTACTGTATCATCGATAACAATGCTACCTGATCTTAAAAGATGTATGCACTCCCATATGCGGACCACGCTGGTATTTGAGTCACAGATAGATGTAACTGTTGCAATTTTTGTGCCGCAGTCAGTAAATGATAGGGCACTGATAGGGTTTGCATCGAAGGAAAAGGTACCGACCAGCTCCCACTGACAAGTCAGAGATAAACTTTTCGTCAAATTACTACTCCACAATTTCACGATACCATCTGAATTGCCAGTTGCCATATGATACATTGAGTACCTTGGATCATTAACTGAGTCATGTTTCATCTGTAAACTGTAATTCAAACTACTAGTACAGAGTGTTGCAACGCTGGTAATGTTATCACAATTATGTAACTGTGGCCATTGAGACGAATGCGGGTGAAACAAAACACAGTACTTTCCCCCCAAAAGAGTATGCTCAAACCTCATACTCTCTGATGTATCTACATTTCCGTTGACACATCCACAGCTACTTTCTGACGTGGAAGAATGAAATGCGACTTCCCATGAAAGAGCTTCAAAGTTGTCCATCCATACCCCTATAAGCATAAACTCACTGTAATGGGAGTCTTGGCTAGAGGTAGATGGAAATGGGACAGCAGCAATACATGTGGGACCAGCTGCATGATGAACATGACTAGGTATCGTACAAATATGATGAAACATAACAGCCTTAACTTCATCTCTCAAGAATTTGACAACATAACAATCAATACCCCCTGCATGACCAAATAAAACCATGTAGTCTTCTACCAAAACTGAAGGAGCCCACACAACTCGAGTATATTTAGGAGATGAGCTTCCAAGAAGAAGTTCCCCACAAACCTTCCATGAAGAATTCATTGTTGGCATACCAGTTTGAATATTGGTTGATAGTGACCAAAATAATGCTTTCCCATTAGAGTCCAATGAAACGGCATACTGGTGATTGAGATGATCTGGTTGTACTGCAACATCCACAATTTTTCCTGAATGACCATTTATTTCAAATACGGTATGGGCCTGGCACAATAAGTTGTTGCTCTTATCATTCCCCGTTATAGAACTCTTTTCAACATTGGGTCCTGCATTATGCAGCATCAACCAACGCACAGAATGACCAGAAACTAAATGAACCAGTGAGCAGAAAGTTGGAGGAGCAGATAATTTATCTCTCGAGAAAAAACCTTTGATGAATGGAGACTGAATAATTAATCTTGAATCCATTGAACTGGAGTATGAAACCAAGTCAATTCCAGGAACCTCTTGTCTCTGCCACAAGGTCACTCGTGGGAACCGTACAGGGGCGACAGCATCTAGACAATGGACCGCCCACAAAGTAAGCAGCATCCCCGGACCAATTCCAATTATCCATTCACATGCATTGTCACTTAAGTCTCCAAATGAATGTGGTGGGACACAGACACTACCGCCAGGAGTTCTTACTACACCTTGTGATTCAATTGCCCATGCGACAAATATATCAGATCCGAGAGTTCCATTGAGGACATTGTTTATTTCAATCACAGCAGCCACACAAAATGATTGCTTTAACGCTTGCTGATAATCGACATCCTTTCCGAATTTACTAACCTTCGCGCTGTCAATTTCACACAATAACCTCACAGTTCCATCCACAGAACACGTCATGAGCACATTCCTCATTGATTGCCTCAAACCCTGATCTAACTTTCTTCTTTGCTGAGGCCTCCACTGTATCATAGTAATAGGCTGCGGATGACAGAACTCACTTTTCACATAATCAAATTTCTCATTGCTTCGGAACATGGACACACACTTCCTTCCCTTATTAGCCGCTGCACTAGATCCATCAACAACTCCCCTATAAGCAGCCGTAGTTGCCAACGGTCCGTCTATTGACCATGTTGTAGAGACTAAATCCTGAGGCAACTCATTCCTAAATTTCCAAATCACTTCCCATGACATGTTCTTATTCTTCCACAACACAACCTCCACACCACCAGCAACTATCCCATCGCCCGATCCCGTCCATTTAACTACCTCCACTTTTGTATCTTGAACGAGCACTGTATTCTGACTCCAAGCAAAAGAACCTGAAACATGAGTAATCAATCAAACAGAAATCTCACCAAATCCCACATACAGACATCCTCAAACAAAATCACGAGAGAGACAGAGAGAGAGAAAGCACTTCCCGCACACCTGGATAACACTCAGAATCGTGTGAATACAAAATGATTCGATTGTCAGCAGCCACAGCGATCTCTCCGATACTAGGCGTGACCGGTGACCAACCAACAGCGTTGATATACCCGTCCAACTCGAACACTTGGCGCATAATCGGACCAATTAGAGTTTCGGAAGGGGACGCCGGGGATGGAAAGTGGGAGATCACGAAGAGAGATGCAGCTCCGTACGCGAGCCATCCGTAGCCAGCGAAGTCTGGGATGAAGTCTATGGCGGATCCGGTAGGGTTTGGAGCAGGAGGGATGATTTCGGTTTTGTGGAGTTGGAGGGGAAGGTCTTCTTCGCGAAAATCGTTGGCGTCGAAGGAGTCAACGGCAACGGAAGGTTCCGGCATTGCGATTTTGTGGCTTCCTTCGGTTTCAGATTGCGAACTGCTGCTGTTGGGTTCAAACACACTTCGAGAACTTGAAGCGTTTGTTAAATTACCAGAACGGACTCCAGATTTAGTATTTTACGGTCCTGTACTTTATTTATTTCTCTTTAGAGATTAGATCACATATATATGATGAAAAGTGTTACGTGTTT
>JAWWMW010001373.1:93191-115155 GCA_035048345.1 Echeveria elegans
TACATCCACTTTGATTTTATTTTGTCGCTATTAGCTGCCACTATGACTTATTTGATCTTGAGTAGCTTGTAGGCACCAGACGCTCTAATAAAACTTAGACTTGATCTCTGATTCTAGGTGACCTTGATTTACTCATTCTGGGACATTAATGGTTTTTGTACTCATCCCTTCATCTCATCACGTGGTGCAATGTCAAGTTTTATGTGTGGAGTTCCTCGAATGAGAAAAGAAATAAAAATAAAAACATGAAAAACAAAAAGTGTTTCAAATATTCAAAAAATTATAGCGAATAGGGAGAAAAGTCTCCTTCAGCAAGAAAAAGGACGAAGGACAAGTTTTATACACTTAAATTTGACCTTGTATGAATAAATTTATTCACCGAGTATGATTGGTACTATGCCAACATCAATATGAATTGAGTCATTGAACGATCTTGTGTTTTCACGGAATATATGACATGTTCATGCATTTTTTGAAAAAAAAAATATATATATAGGCAAGCTTCGCTTCTCTTATGGTTCACTATTTGCACCAAGAGCCCGTGGACTATCCTTAAATAGCACAAGTGAACGACGGACATATTTTGTGTAATTAGATTCGTATTTCAAATGCATTGTGGAAAAGAAGACCAAAGCATGTGATTGATTATTAATGTGCATTATTATTGATTTGCATGAATGTTACATCTTATATGGGCTATGATAATTTGATGTTCCTGAGATGATGAGTTGTTTTGAAGACTTTAATTGCCAAGATAGTTGAAGTTGTTGTAGTGGGTAGCAGTATTCGAGCACATTCATTCATGTATTCACGTAACTTAGTTGTATTTGGGATTTGTGAGTGTTTCTGCTTATGAAAATTTACAGGAGACTATATATATGATAAGGGTGGCAACTTATTAGTTTAAATGATTGATGCATATATATATATGATAAATGCATTCGTGATTTTACTACAATGAGTTATGATTTATTTAATTAGTTTGTTTTGTCTTAACATGAAAGCTAGGTTGGATGCATACTAGCGCAGATATTTGTAGGGCTTGATTTGTTATTATACAGAAATATAACTATATTTGTTTCGGACGAACGAATTCTAAGTGTGGAGAGTTTTGATAAGTCAAATTAAGTGATGTTATCTCGTTTATATTTACCAATGCACGGTACACCAAATTATGTTAGTGCATCCTGGATAATTCTGCTCGAATCCATACAACAAACATTCATTTACTACAATTTTAAACCGACCCAATTAGAGTTGAAAATTAAAAATGTGATTTAGGGGCGTATATTTAATTACTCTTATAATTTTAAATTTTATCATATGAATGGATTCATATAACTTTAAAATTACAAATGAGAATTAAATTTATTCCCACTATGCGGCTTTGATCTTCCGGTCTGAAAGTTGGCATAAATATTGAGATGGACACCATTTTTGAGAGAAAGTGTGTGAGTAAGAGATGATAAAAATTGATTGTGTGAATGAGAAAATAATATAAAAATATATAAATAAATACTAAAAAAGTTAGAAAAAATAATTTTATTGAGATAAGAAAATATGAGAAATAATTATTACTCCGTATAAAATAAAAGAGGAAAACAGCAAGGCTCCGTTTGGTTGCGAGAAAAAAGAAGAGGAAAGGCAAATTTAAAGAAAAATAATTTTCTCATGAGAAAGTTGTAAGAAAAATTTAATCTCAATTTGACTATTTTTTGCATTTTTTCCCTTACAACCAAATACATAATTTCATTTTTCCTCAAAATTTTTCTACATCTTCTTTTTCTTCACATCCAAACGGAACTAATGGTAAGAACGAGGGATTATAACATTGAAGTCTTCGTAATTTGAAATCTGCACGGAAGAAGAAATCGATCGACATCTGAGTCCGCCGCAGGAGTGACGATCGAGACGCAGAATGCTACGTGTTTCAATTCGAACACGTCTCGTCGCCGCATACTTTCTCAACGTCCTCCTCCTCATCGTCATATCCATCGCTCATTCCGCCGCCAATTTTGATGTACATAGAATTTCCCTAAACCCTAATTCTGTTATTGTTATTGTGGCGTGTGATTGTAATCGTATGTGGTTTCGATTTGTTAGGGTTTGTGCAGCAGAACGTGTGTCGCGGAAAATTGTGATTGTGAGTTTTTCTGAATGAATCATTTTGCAAGGAAATTGATTTGGTACATTTTGTGTAACTTATTGATTTTATTTTTTGTCCGTGAAATTTAGCTATTGGGATACGATATGGAAAGTTTTGCGGAGTAGGATGGACAGGATGCCCTGGAGAAAAGCCGTGTGATGATCTGGATGAATGCTGCAAAGTTCATGACGAATGCGTGGAGAAAAAAGGTGAGCTTGCTTGTGGAGCATAAGGTGTACCTATTCTTTTCTTATTATGTTTGTGTTGCCTGGCTGGCTACTGTTTTCACAGCTTGCGAGAACAATAATAGTATTTTTGCACGCGGGCAGCATTACTGTAAACTAAAGCTTAGTTGCAGAATTAAATGCGTATTGTCTTGTGCTAGAAATTGGCGTCGTCAAATCACTGTTCTGTTTTGTGCAATATGGGTATCTTATGTAAGCCATTTGCTATAGCTTAATAAATAAAAACTCAAAGAGTAATAAAATAACTGGTTTATGTGTTTTATAACCCTTGCGTTAACTTTCTGACACAAAGCATGTGATAATGTGGCGAGTGCAAAGGCGTCTGTGAGGATAATTCATGTATCGGAACGCCGGATTGATATTTCGCTTAATGGTCTTTTTGGTGGTATGTATGTTGCATGGGGGCAATGATATGTAATACAGTCATAAGTTATATCTAATGAGTAGGTTGTGTCATTTTTCGTCAGCAACAACCTGGCTTTTGATTAAAAGTCATTCTGCAAAGAAAAATGTGTTGTTGGTAGAAAGTATTGCGTTATGTTATATCTCATGAGTAACTTGTATAATTTTTTGTCAGCAACTTCCTGGCTAATTACTAAAAGTATTTCTGCAAAGAAAAATGTTGATGGTAACATATTACAATTACATGGTTATTTCAGGTATGACTAATGTCAAGTGCCATGAGAAGTTCAAGAAATGTATAAAGAAAGTACATAAATCCGGAAAGCCTGGATTTTCTAAGACGTGCACGTATGACACAGCTGTACCCACCATGACTCAGGGTATGGATATGGCAATATTATTTAGCCAAATTGGTAATTCAAGAAGTGAGCTTTGATCGGTCGAGGCACATAATTTCTCATACTGTGTATCATTTTTATACGAACTACACTTAGTTTTTCTCATTGTTAGTTCTGAAATACATTGTGTCCAGCTTGTTCCCTCGGTGGGTATTGAAAGTATATTGATTACCCATTCTTACTGGTATGCTAAATCTACAAATTGTCGGTGCTCTTATGCAAGATGAGTTTTACTTTCATGTTATTTGTGGTCACCTGTCACCCTGCAAGACACATGAAGGTTGAAGCTATGTGTATTGCTATTTTATTTTACGCACCAACCATCAATAGGTCATTTTGAGATTGTTTACAAAAAAAGTTGGCCACAAATCTCGCCGTCACCCATCCGGAGATTCTCGTCTAATCTCATTTCTATCTAACTCGACAATTCATCAGATTTCGACCGCCAAAAGATGCTTCACCGGAACTTCAAGCCCGCCAAGTGGTAAATTTTACTTCGATCACCTCCGCTTCTCACGCAAATTTGTGATTTTTTTGTTGCTGTGAATGTCTAGGGTTTGAATTATTAATTTTTTTGTTTGATGCACTGGAATTGATGATGATGATGATGATGGTGGTGGTGGTGTGGGATTTGTTTTGTTTTTTGGTATCGGGTTATGGATGCAGCAAGACGGCGTTGAACCTTGCGGTTTCCAGGATTAAGTTATTGAAGAATAAGAGAGCGGCGCAAGTGTTGCAGTTGAGGAGGGAGGTGGCGCAATTGCTCGAGTCTGGTCAGGAAAGGACTGCTAGGATTCGGGTACACATCATACTTGTTAATACTCTTTTGATTGTTTTTACCTTGCTAAATAACGTCTTTTATTCTTCTTTCTGTTAGAATTAGGTACTTTTTTTTAATGATTCGTCGAAGCTCTTTGTTGTTGCATCGACCTATGTACTCATTTCCGATATTTATCTGTTTTGGCTTTTGGAGGTGGAACATGTGGTCAGGGAAGAGAAGACAATGGCTGCGTATGATCTTCTGGAGGTTTATTTAGAACTAATTGTGGCACGCCTGCCCATGATTGAGTCCCAAAAGTATGTAAATGTTTCACACCGCGTTCATGTTTTCCCTTCATGTAATCTTTTCAAGTGTTACTGGTTCTGTTCAATCACGTCCGGAATACAAAACTGGGGAAGTGTTCATTTAGGAGAACTGACGAACCACTGCCATTTTTATATGATAATCAAAAGACAGAAGTGAGTTATAGATATTTATCCTTGCCTTGCTACGGAAGTGGAACAATATTGACTAAAACAGAATCCAAAGGTCTAGCGTTGATCATTTGTATTGGAAAAATGACTGTCCTTGCTATTTCACGCTGCCATTGTTTTAAGTTTTTAATTCAGTATTTCAGTGTAATTTATTTATGCTTTTGCTATTATTGTTAATGTACCTTATTAATTTTAATTGTTTCCCATTTCATTATTCTGTAGAAATTGCCCTATTGATTTGAAGGAAGCTGTTACAAGTGTCATATTTGCATCTCCAAGATGTGCTGATTTGCCCGAGCTTCAAGATATTCGCAAGCACCTTCAGTCAAAATATGGCAAGGAATTTTCAACTTCAGCTATAGAGCTGCGTCCAGGCTGTGGAGTTAGTCGCCTGGTATGATTTTTATTAGTTTGTATGAGTATGTCATTTCAAGAAACACATTTATTTCATTGCATTTATATGTATCACATTCGCTAAACTTTCATGTAATATATTTTGTCAGATGATTGAAAAGCTATCTGTTGCAGCACCAGATGCTCAGACGAAAACTAAAATATTATCTGCCATTGCTTTGGAGCATAAGATTGACTGGGATCCTAAAGCATCTGGAGAAAATGAAGAAAATCCTCCTGAAGACGTGCTGGTCAGTGATATAAAATTTGATGTCAATGGTAATGGGCGATCTTTCTCCTATTAAAATGTTTCACGTGCTTATGCAGAATGGACCTAATAGCTTTTTGAAGGCCAGCCAAAAATATGAAGAACCTGTACAAGCACCCAAACTTAACACTCAGAAACATGATGCACATGAAAATCCAAGTTCACCGCCCATATCTCAAAAGTTTGGTTCTTCTGCGACGCCTGGCACATCTCAATCTCAACCGGGCATACCAAGTAAGAAAATACGCGGCCTTTAAGCTCTATTGCATGCATGTTTGACTGTGCTGCTGTTAGGGGATGCATTTTTTACTGGACTGTAGTTTTATTAACTGAAATCACTGTGTTTATTAGGCGTGAGCCGCATGTCAGCTGAAGAAATGGGACACAGGTACACATATGATCAAAAAAATTATGCGCCTGGCAAACAGCATTGGAATATGGAATTTACAGATGCAACCTCTGCCGCTAAAGCAGCTGCGGAAGCTGCAGAACGTGCAAGCATGGCGGCTAGAGCTGCTGCTGAGCTTTCAAGTGGTCAAAAGATTCTTAGACAGCAGTCATCTGAATCACAGAGACAATCGGTAAATGATTTGAGAAATGCAAGTATAGACAAGCATGCTGTCCCAACCATAAGCAATTCTAATGTTAAGAATGATCCCACAAAAGAATTACAGCATTCCAAGATGGAGACCGATAAACCTTTCACAAAGAACTCTCGGCAGCAACATCCACGGCCTGATGCTGCTTACCAAAACGAGGGACTGGAAACATTCTCAAGAAAATCAAAAATGCCGCCAGATCATGTCGTTGGAAATGATGGGAAGGGAAGAAACAGCAAATTGAATTCATCCCTAGGAAGCGACCATTTTAATAGAGATTCAAATAGGAATTCCCGTGATGATTTACGAGTGCAGGGAACTAATGCACATGAACCATTAAACCAGCCTGTTCATATCAGAGGATCCAGTCAGTCAGATTCATTGAAGTCCAAACCATCTTTCCAAGAGGAAGAAGAGGTGTTTCATAACAGTTACAGTGAAGAAAACATTTTCTCTAACAGCGACCAGGCTGCAGAACATGAAAATAATTTTGCTGGTGAAACAGGCTGGGATATGGGTAGCAGCAATTATAAAAGTAAAGAAGCTGATGATATCAATTATTTTGCTGATGAGATTATGCGTGAAAATACAAACGAAGGTTATTCGCGATCTCATTCTACAAAACTTGAGGATGATCACGGTGACCTTTTATCAGATAAGTATGATAATTTGGAATATAGAAAGTTTCATGCACATAGTACTGAACATGAAACTGCAGTCTTTGACAACTCTGGATCAGATGAGGACGTGGATCACAAATTTGTCTTCACTGGTGGCTTTAAGGATGATGATCCTGATCCCTTTAAATCTCCAGGTCAAAGATCGCCAATTTATGAGTCGCCAAGAAGAAGTTCGTGGTTTGTTAATGATACTTCATATGATGGACTTGCTTCTAAACCAATCATTGTGGATGAGGAGAGCTCTTCAACCAAACTTTTCGGTGACCAGTCAGATATTGTGGGCTCTTCACACTCTCATGAGTCATTGCCAGTTGCATTCGACGAGTCTGACGGGGAAGTTGAGCTGTATGGGTCTGATCACAGTGTGTCATCTACCTATGAAAGTATAAGTAGACACTCGGGCGTCAGTGCAGGGACAGGGACTGGTAACTGTGATTGCGTCACAACATTCCCTGTGTTTGATGATGACGAATCTCAGCATAATATATCCAATCACTCTGTTGTCAGTGATAAAGAAAGCAAACCAACAAGAAAGTCACGCTACACGAGCGGAGGTGAGTCGAGCATTGAACAACCAAGTCTTGACATTGGAAATGAATTGAATCTTGGACTGCTCAGTGGAGGTTTTAGAAACAAAGGCAAAAAGAACCCTCCTTACATTAAGAGCCAGTCAGATGCTCCTTCACTTCCTGCTGATGAAATACATGTGAATGATACTTCATTGTCACAGACACGCACTTCAGCTAAACAGAGACACAGTGGTTTGCAACCAAGTGTAAGAACGGGCAAGAAATTGAGTCCAAGGTCCCAAGTAGCGCATTGTGATCTAGATGACGACTCTTCTCATTCTGAGGATGAACCACCACAAATAAGCATCAAGGGCAGCCAAGAAAGGCGTTACCAAAATGCTCCCTCATTTTCGCGTCATAAATCCAGTTTCAAAGCCGGGCCCATGTATACAGACAGTGATAAGCTGCTGATTGAGGAAGCAACCATAGTTGAAAATTCACGCTCGGCGACCGATAGAGGCAGCTCTTCTGTAGATCCTTTTAAATCCAGTGTCAGCTCCAGACCCATGTATCCGGACGATAATAATCTCCAGAATGATGGAGCCCCGCTGCAAGTTTCACGCCCCAAGCCTCATCTAGACAGTGGGCTGTCCAGACGGACAAAAAACTCTACTCCTGATGGGCAAAGAAAACCATCAAGAGAAACCTATAGCACTGCATCCTTATCCGTGACAGAAACCCAAATCACCAATCAGGAAGAGAAATCTGAATTACCAAGACTGACAAGGCCAATCCCTCGGAAATCAACTCCTGAAGCAAAAAGACTTCCCAACCAGCCATCTTCATCCAATGAACCCTTGGAGTACCCTTCAAATATTTCACCTCCCCCTAGCAAAGGTTCTGCAAGCTCTTTTAATCCAAAGGCAGAACAGGCTGCAACAAGACAAGACGCGTTAAAGAAAGCTAGTCATGTTCACCCTAAATTACCCGACTTTGACACCTTAGCCGCACACTTCAGTTCACTCCGGACAAACGGTAAATAAGTAGACACAAATACTCATTCTCCATATCAATGAGCGGGCAGGCAGCAGCCTGGAGCTGGTGATTATTATAATTTATAGCTTATGTAATTGTTATATCAACTTTGCAGTACAGTACAGGGCTGTTTCATTCCTTGCCATTTTGTGTAGAAATAATGCATCAATTTAGTTATAAGAATGAATCATACTTATCTCATTTAATCTCTAAATTCTTGAATTTATCCAAATTAATACCTAATTTTTACTAATATAAGTGTCTTACAAGCTTGGTATTGAAAAAAGTCCTCCAGTATATTCTATCGACTATTTCCATGCATGAAAATCAGGTGCAAATGATTTTTTACGGTCTTTCTGCATCGTCAGAACTGTGCTCTGCTCGAAACCAGTAAAAACAGAAATTCGAAAACCCTAATCAATTTCCGATCCATCGACTCCGGCAATCATGGCTGAAAATAACGACTAACGAATCACGACGATCATGGCTGAAAGAGTGGAAGACAACAGACTGATGCACATCAGCATGCTATTTACTTTTGTTCAAAAGGGAAATACAAAACATTTACAATACGGTTTATGCGTCAAAAATGTTCTTTCAAAAAAAGTATTCTATTCCATCAGAATTCAACAATAAGCTTAAGGACACCATATCGAGTATTAAGTTGTTTCCGTAAGTCAAGTTTAGTATGCGTCTATACACTGCCATTGATTGAGCTTTTTGCCTTGGATGCGATATAGTTTCTGCGACGAGTAGGGAAAAAGCAATAGTGGTTGCATTGCAATGTACTAGAGGTGAGTCCGTCGTTCCGACAAGACCGCGGCATGAACATACATATTTATTTATATCTTCGTTTGATTCTCCATATTGTTCATAACATTTACTGCTCTAGTTTTATTTCTTAAAATTTTAAGATATTTTTATTCTGATGTCTCCATTCGATTCTCTCAATTTTCTCGATGTATTCCGTACAATTTTAAAATTTTAATATGTACATATGAATTTCTAAAATTTTAATTTTTTGTCTTATTTTTTTATCTTATTCTCTAACTATTTTTAACAACGAAATTAGAAATTTTAGCGACGAATAAGATTCATGTTCACAATCACACATATAGTGACGGAATCTTATTATATATATTGATTGATGCCTTCTTACAAAGATGTCATGTGGTAGGATTCGATGGCTCAATTCAGCACATTCAGTGACAAAGCATCAACCAGATTCACATATTTTTGCAGCAAGCTACATGAACTATAGTGTCGCAGTAGACGAACTAGAGAAAGAGTCACGACGAGATTTGCTATGACTTATGTGTATCCGTTTATAAACTAATTTAACATTCGAAAGGTGTTCCAAAATCAAGCACATCCAATATGGAATGCACACTTAATATGCTTCTTGATAATACTCGTTGTTTTTTGTAAACTAGAAGCTTCGAGTAATTCTTTACACTACTCTGTGGTAGTGATCCTCACATTTGGTTTAATCAACAAAGGCCAACGCTTGAGACATCATCTTCTCTTGTATTCATACATGGAATTTCTAAGTCTCTGAATCGCAACCTGGGATTCCCTGTGTAAATGAATCACATATAGGCTCACGATGGAACAACTGCAGATGAAAGTTAATTTATTTCAGTCAGAAAATGAATGGCATGAGAAAATGAAAAATAGTCTGAAAAGGGAAGGATGCTTAGGGATCGTTAGCCTTGCAGACATACGACAAAGGAGTAACTGGAAGCCAGATGACATCCCAACGGAACTTTGGCAATCTGCTTGAAAAAAATATAACCATGAGAACTTTTTCAAGATGAGAACAGCCTTTACAAGAAAGTAGAAACAACATTGAATTTAAGTATTATCCCTAAAAAACTGTGTCATAAGAAATCACGGCAGAAATGCAACTGATCTACAAATCTAACAGGTTAGTTCTACTAAGTAAGAAAATAGAAGGATAACCGAGATGGATAAAGAAACATGATACAGACCCATCCTCAATACTCATGCAGACACATTTAAGAAATCCTATACGAAATGATTACGAGGAAATGTACCTCAACATATAATATAGCCAGAAAATTGCCACCAAGAAACCAAAAAAACTGGAGCTGAGTATGTAACGCTTTTGGTATTTGCTGCCGCAACTGAGACCATACATCGCCGCAACGCAAGCAATTATAGCCATTCCATCTATAGAGCAGTAAAAAAAATTAAAATCATTCAACGAGCACTATTTACGTGATTAAAATGATGATCTGAAACTCATAATAGCAAATGTATACCTCCAACTATGACACTTAAAGAGTCAACCTCGTTCTCAAAGTAAGCATGGTAGCGCTGGTTGCACCAGAGAAAAATAATATAATGAATGTTAAGATATTCACCTTTCACCAGTGAGAAAGGAATATGGCAGTACAAAAGAAATTAGATTTTCATGTGTTGTATCTTCTTCGTGAATTATGTACTATAAAACAGGTGTCTAAAACTAAAGAAAATTACTAAAGTGGCGATGGTGAAGACGGGAATGGCAAAAAAAATTACAAAGTACAATAATATTGGCATCTTTGGCTTTGTAATTCATCTTTTACTTAAACTAATGTCCAACGACAACCCCTGCCAGCCCATCATAACAAAACCAAAGTCGTTTCACACTTTCACTCACAGACATTGCACAATTCTTGCAGCTAACATTATCATTTAGCCTAATGGACCTGATAGGTTTGCACCTATATCAAACTCGCATTCACATGGAAATCACATCTTGACTTGTATACTTAGCAAACAATTTTTGCAAAATTTGGAAAGCATTGCAAATCCCAAAAACTAGTAGATCTGAAAAAGAAAAAAAAGGAGAATGTCCTGGCGCGTATAGTTACCAAGTAAACGCATGACCCAAGTACAAAAATATAAGCTTATAAATTATAATTACTTCAAACAAAAGCAGTTTACCAGTTCCCATGGACTCAAGATTTGCTGATACATAGAGTAACCAAGGAAGATGATATATGCGCCAAAAAGTCCCTGAAAGACTGTCTGCAACCAAACAAACAATGACAATTTTCCGGCGTTGAATAATCTCTCAAGTAAAACAAAATACAAATGGAATTGAGCATAGAGTTCAAAATCAATTACCCTCCACAAGCGACTCTGTTGTTCATGACTCTGTTCAAATGATTTAACTAACTCTTCCTGTTCTGTAAGACACTTCCATTATCACAAAAGTAGGGTTCGACTCAATCGAGATTGGGATAGAGCGGAAGTGAAAAGAGTAGTACCGTGTGTTTCCATGGGGCGCAAATCGTCGATTGTCGGAAGAGTGAACTTGTCGTCGTCGTCGTGTTTGGTTCGGCCGGACTTTCTTCTCCACGTTCCCATTTTCGTCGTCTACGGAATGGATCGCCTCGACTCGCTATTTAGATATTTTTGTTTACCAAATTAAGAATTTTGAATTTTGCCTAATATAAAGTAACTAGTGGCTGTTCCGTCGTTTCAACGGAAATTTGGAGAACAGATGCTTGTGTTCTGAGTTCGTAAAGTCTGTGTAAATTTAAACTTAAAAAATTAAAGGTATGAGCAAAATCAAAAATATTTATTTGATTATACGGTCATGATATTATGATTTTTTAATTTTTAGTTTTTAATTTTAAATGAGTAAATTTTTTGTTAATTTTAATGTTTAATTTTTAAATCTAACATCTATTTGATTATACAATCATTTTTAAATTAACATCTATTTGATTATACGGTCATGATCCTATTATGATTTTTTAATTTTTAATTTTAATGAGTAATTTTTTTGTTAATGTTCATGTTTAATTTTTAAAATGACTTTGGAATGTTTATTTTTAAATTTTTTAAAATTTTAAATCAGTATTTTTTCGTATTTTATCTTATTATATATTGATTCAGTGACAAAAATATATGATTTAGTGACAAAAAAATTTGATCGCCATATGTGTATTGTGAATACTATATGTGTATTGTGAACACTATCCTTTATAGGGTAGATCTTGCCGTCAATTTAAGATTTTTTTTTGGAAAATATGGAGTGAAAATAATTGCAACTACTCAATACACGCCCCAGCCATGGCGCGTACATAATCCAAATCTAAACCCCTACGTAGCATTCCATTTTTCACTTCCATAAACCGATTCGTTACCAACGCCAACGCGCACATTCCTCTCGCTTGAATATCACACGCACACAAACGCACAGTCAAATCTTCTCTCTCTAACTCTTCGGCTCTTCCCCGATTCGGACTCCGACTCCGAAACCCTAGATTTTCTCGCTAGCTGCTGCTGACCCTCAGACGACCAATTGATTTCTTATGTTAGGAGATGAAGGGCGACGCTGGCAGAAGTTTCGAAGTGTTTGAGTTTAAGGAAGAGGACGAGCTTCCCGATATCGTCCCCGGGAAGTTTCTCGGCAGGCTGAAGAAGGATGCTGTGGCTGACGGAGATGATGCTATTTTGAAATATAATTATCTTGGATTTGGTATGGTTTTGTGATCTATTGAAAACCCTAATTTTTGTGGGATTTAGGGTTGGAGTTTGGGATTGGGAATTTGTGAAATTAATTATTAGGGTTTTTTTACTGCTGTTATTTACATAGAGAGTGGGGGAGTCGGTGTTCAGATGAGTTTGAGGGTGTAGTGTTTAGGCAGGGGTTTGATTGGGGTTCATTTGACCATCTCTGTGACTATGTTTGTGATCTTGTTCAATTAGTTCCTTGCGTGGAGTTCGAATGTCATTGTTGATTACTTTCTATTTTTTTCAATTTCCTGCTTGGAACTTCTACTATTTTAAAGGCGTGTGATCATTGTTCCTTCTGGATTCTATAAATTAGATGAAGTTGACTGGATTATTTTCTTTTGCAGTTTCCAATCAGATGACCCATGATGATATGGTATCTGGTAATGCTGAGTTTGTAGATGTTGATTCTGTAGACAGTGATCACAGCAAGGACGGTCATGACACATGTCTAACTACTGGAGAAGTGCAGGAGACTGATGATGTTATAGATATTCTTTCTGAGTTCGAACAGTGTAAAAGTCCTGTTTTTGTACAAAAGAGGATTATTGCAGACCGTGATTCTCGAAGCTTCTCCCAGGATCAAGACACAACCACTTCGGGACGTGTTGATACTTGTACCCAAATTCTTCAGTCAATTCACGACATGCCTGAGTGTGATTTTCGCGCAGAAGTGAGTTCATCTTTCTGATCAACCTTTTTTGTGGAGAATTAGTTCAGCCATTTAGAGCTACAAAATATTTGATGAACCCTATTCACTAAACAGCCCCATGGAATTAGTTTCTTGTTTTTGGAAGAAAAACAGAACACTTTGATTGACCTTGTGAATAAAATTTTCCTTTCATAATATGACTTCCTTTGAAATCTTTAATTCCTTTTAGGATCAGATTGTTGACGCAATGGTATCTGAGTCCGACAGTGAAGAAAGGATGTCAAATAGCAGTCCTGCAGATCTTCTTTCTGATCTTGCTGCAAACAGTGGTATTTGCTATCACTATGATTAATGAGTATACCAATACTCATACTATTTTATTTTTAAACAGTTATGATCTTACTTGTTTCACTTTTTCCAGTTTATGTTGATGACCGCATATCAAATCCCTACTCCAGCAATCAGGTTAAACATACTGATTTCTTGCTTCTTTGTGTTGTAGTATAGACCTTGGTCTCATGGCATGCATATATGTTGATTGTAACTATAAATACTCTTCTTCTTTTGGGTTGAGCTGTCAGCATGCCATAGATTATGATACTCAACACTTAAAGGCTGTGGCAGTATGTATTTTATTTTTGTCCCGGCGTGTTTAACTTTCATGGAACATTAATTGTAATGAGTTTTTCACTTCCTTTGATCGTCTGAAGTTCTATCATTGGTCCTATCATCCTATGTGCCAACTTATACGTGGCTGCTTGTTTCTGAAGTACAGTATGATCCATGATGTATTAGTATGATGAGTATGGTTCTCCACCATATTCTATAATGAGTCCTCGTCGTTTCAGAACTCTGATATTCTTTGAGCTGTTATAGATCCCTAGATATTTACAAAACTATATGAAATCGCTGGCTTTAAGTGTGGCCATACATGTTTGCTCGCTGATTATGGACTGCCTCCATACACCAATTGAGCTGATTTTTTATTGGAAAACTTTCAGGAAAATCAAAACAAGGAGATCACTGTGCAACCAGATATTGTTATGCTTAACGATAACTACATAGGGGATGCTGAAATGTGTTTTACCAGTAATAGCATCCAGTTTACCAGGTTAAATACATGTGGAGCTAGTTCGGCTCGGTATGAATGGTCTGTCGATAACATAATTAGTATTGAAGCTCAGTGGCATGAAAGGGTGAGATTCAGCTCATTGAGAATATATTGTCTTGGTTTACAGACTGTCATGTTAATTGATAATGGTTGTGTGAAGGTTCAAGTAACTGTGGTTTTGGTCCATCTGCTATCTGAGAAATCAGCAGCATCAGACCCATCAGGTTTGTGGTTTCCAGAAGTTGCAGACTTGAATTTCACTTATATCTTGGGAACATAAGTTAATCTGTCATTGTGCGTCTCCGGAATGAATTTCTCTTGCATGCCGATTCTTAGTCATCTTAATTAGTAGCTTTTTGTATAGATTCTCATTCGGAGCTGCTTTATACTTAATTGCAGAACTCTGGTACTCCTCTGTTCCATTATTTATTTGCACGGAGTTTAAGAAGATGAAGAAGTGTGAGACAAAAACTAGGAAAGAGACTGAGTGAAAAAGAAAAAAAAGTAAATTAAATGTGACGTAAAAAATAGTCCATTTAAGTGAATGAGAAGATAATTTTGGGACGTTCAAAATGGAAATGGGACATTAATAATGTGATAGAGGGAGTATGTGCTTGTTGTATGTCGCAGTAAGACCGATTTGTGTGTACTGACTTCCCTGAAACTTTAATGGTGAAGGAAGATAACAGATTTACTATGTAAGACCTAATCATAAACATATTGACTGTTCTTGTCTTTTTCTTTTAAAGATAAATGATTCATTTCAGTTTTTACTTTGCACTTATATCTCAAGACTGAATCAAATAGTCGTTTAGTATCTTAAAACTACTGTTTAATTAATTTTTACTTACTCAGGTATCCAGGAAATTAAGTTCATGGTCCGTGAAACTGATTGGGCTAGTGACCAAGAGAGCATCATGTCACTCAATGATAAATACAAGCCTCTTTTTGTATGGAATGATGGTCAGTCATGGCCAAACCAATCCGTCAATGGAAGGCTATATTACCCTGAGTAAGTAGAAGTCTTGGCTTGATATGACTGCATACTGAATGCTATTTAATTGATTCATACTTTTATAAATCCTGAATTGGTACAAAGTAGTGCTGGTATGCAGTTTCATGCACAATTTAGTCTTTGATTAATACTTGCCTACTTGGTTACGTTTTGACGGAAAGTTCTTTGACATGCTAGTAGCAGAACCAAGCTTCTATAATGTTTAGAGTTTATGCAGCAAATAGTTAATTACATTATGGTGAGTATAATTGTGACTTGGCATGCACTGTTAAAAATGTGGTGGGATTGTATCAGCTCAATGACTGAGTTATTTTACCAGATAGTGGGCACAGGCCTGACTCCAATTTTCAGTAGTTCGAATTGACTGCTTTATTTTGAATGAGTTATTTCTATAATAACTTGTGTTTTCTTATTTTTACACTTTTGTTGTTGCAAGTTTTTGTGTGTATGTGTGTGTGTGTGTTTTGTTTCAGCTGAAGCCGAGTTATGGATGTTTTAGGTTTGATGAATCGTTCGACGAACTTGTATATCCGAAGGATGATTCAGATCCTGTTACAGTTTGTAAAAGGGATATAGATCTGTTAGAACCAGAGATCTTTATCAACGATACTATTATTGATTTCTATATCAAGTAAGCTTATCATTCATTACCAATTTCTTGGTTGTCATCCGATGCTTGTGCCATACTGTCACGTATTTGTTCGTTATTGTTAACTGACGAACACATGTATTTTGCATGCAGATATCTGAAAGACAGGCTTGAACCTGAAAAGGCACTTAAAATTCACTTCTTCAATAGCTTCTTTTTTCGAAAGTTGGCTGATTTAGAAAGAAGTCAATTTGATGCCTCAGAAGGCAGGGCGTCGTTCCTGCGTGTTCGCAAATGGACAAGGAAGGTTAACCTATTTGAGAAGGATTACATTTTCATACCGGTGAACTCAAAGTAAGCCTGTGAGAAGTCATGTCATGTCTCTTTCAAAAAAATTTGCGATTTTTATTGCTTGATTTGCTTTCCATGTCCTATTTGGCAATAGTCTTCATTGGAGCTTGATTGTGATCTGCCATCCTGGTGAAATTGCTAAATTTGAAGGTAAGATTCACATTGTTACGGTGCATGCTTTTCATTCTTTGCTCTCAGCTATGAATGATTTGATTGTTTGTCAGATAATAACGTCAAATCAAAGCATAAGGTACCATGTATATTGCACATGGACTCCATCAAGGGATCTCACACTGGACTGAAGAATCATATTCAGAGGTATTGTTCCTCACGCTTATCTCATTTCAGTATGTCATACTTGTAGCTACCTCAAAGTATTCCCATCCTTGACACTCCAATATCAAGCCATATTGATTTACTTGGCATTTCGATTGTGTGGGTGCTTAATATATTCGAACTGTGGATACTTTGACCCGTGATATTGAAAGTCCCATAAATTGTTTTTGCTTGGCGATCTTACTTGGATCTAGCTTCATTGGAGTCTACACAAGTCGTATGTACAGCATAATCCTGATGATGCCCCTATATTGCTCAATTATTTAGCATTAATATCTGTGATTGGGCAGCTACCTTTGGGAAGAATGGAAAGAGAAGCAAAATGAATCAACGGAAGAAATCTCTTCGAAATTTCAGAATCTTCGCTTCATCTCACTTGAGGCAAGTTCTCTGGTAGAGCTAGAGCAGCAGATTAGTAATTGCTTCCTGAACTTTTTTCCTTTGTATTGTCTTTATGACATAATCATGATCCCACTTTATAAACACTGACGGATTGCTGGATCACATTATGATGTTGTTTGTCCGCTTTTTTTCTTCTTCTTTCGTTATTGTTTGGATGCAATTGTTACGTACTTTGGGGAGGAAATGCTTCACTCTTTTATTTTTTTTCGTTTCAGGTCCCTCAACAGGAGAACTCATATGATTGTGGTCTCTTTTTGCTTCATTATGTGGAACTCTTCTTGGAGGAAGCTCCTGAAAGCTTTAATCCATTTCATATAACCAAATATTCCACCTTTGTAAGTAATGACTTAATTATTTCGGCTAACACTGAATGATTTTCGAACTAGTTTGTTTCTCACTTAAATACCGGTGTCTTGGTAAGTTACTTGATTGTACTTATGCAGCTAAATACGAATTGGTTTCCACCTGGGGACGTTTCTCTTAAGCGTGCTCACATTCAGAGGATTATCTACAACATGAACATGAACCCTACCCATCCTCCACATAGTAGCCCACCCAAGACAACTGATCAAATCGGCAGTCCAAGATTCTCAGACCCAAATACTGTGAAAGAAGCAGAGGTGGAACTTTTGAGTAAAAAAACTGGTCTTCCAGAATCTTGCTGCAGGGAATTATTGTGTGGAACCTCTCAAGAGAAGGAACGGTTAACATTGGAATCTCTCTCTGCGAGTGCTCATTTGCTTGCTGATGTTCCAAACCCAGTGTTACAGTTCCATGACCAAGCAAGCATTAATGGTTTGCCTGATGCTGCAGCTCAAGGTTTCAACCATAGATCATCTGACTCTCAGCTTGAGAGCTACATATCATCTGTAGAGGTATTCTTTTTTTTTTTTCTTTTTCCAGTGGGTTTACAGTGAAAAGCTTGAGCTTTGATCAGGAAGTGATTTTTTAGAAGTGATTTGATCTTGATGTACATCTGACAGGAAAACACAGGGAATGATGATCATATGTTGTCTTCCCTCCCAAATGGAGCTGAATTCACGACACAGTCTGATCAAGCCTCGTTTCAGTTTGAAGATTATAGAATGCAAAATATGTCGCCTGCGGTAAATTCTGCACAAGAAGGGATCGAGCCTTCTGAGAATTCTGAATGCCTTGGGTCTTTGAAGCATGACTCTGATGACTTCTTGAATGGTGAAGTAGAAAGCGATGCTCAAATGAAGGATGCTGTGGATCTCTCCCAGGAAGACAAGGAAATCCGTCATGTGGGGTCTTCATCTTTAGCCGAAAACAACAACAATTTGTCCGAAACCACTTGCTGCCCATCTCCTGTGGTGCTCGAGTCCGCGTTTAAGAAGATGCAAGACTGTAGCAAGCAAATCGACACTAGTAATATAACAGATGACCCAATGGATACAACTCTCCTTCCTGATGGAAAGCAAAATGGAGACACTTCAGGTGAATACAACCAGGAGTCGGATGGCAACACATCTGACCAACTGGAAGAGTTGCGAGTTCCAAAAAGAGCCCGAATTGAAGCTCATGATGAAGTCAAGTATTGGACAAGCAGCTGAGTATATAACAAACTAAAAAAAATCAATTTCAAGAAACATAAACTGTTTCAAATAATGTTTTTAGGTTTTCAAAATCAGTAGAATATACAAAAGACGATCAATTTAATTGCTCTGAAGCCTGGGACAATAGACTAAAAAAGGGGTACGTACAGTAATCTAATATAACACGTGGAAGTATCAGGAATGAAATGTGTGTGGAGGAACTTAATATATTAAAAAAGAAAAAGTAATTACCAGAAGACGCTGTTAAATGTAACTGACAACATTTTCAGAGCCATGGAAATTGCATTACGAGTTGTCATTGCTGCTAGCTCATTTTAAAGTTGTTACATTAGATCCCGTAGAGTTTGGAGCGAGGTTGATTCTCTTCCTTCAATATCTTCCACCTCTGACAAAAGCTTCAATAACATCATTTAGTAAAGGTAAAAAAAAAACAAAGAAAATTGAAAAATACTGGTACACTACAAATTACTACTCCTTCCGTTCAATATTATAGTTTTTTATTTATTTTTAGGCGTTCCAAAATATAATTCTTATTTCCTTAAATAGAATCTACTCTCACAAATACACTCTCTCTCCAATCTATTTACTTTTCATTCATTCTCTTTTCTATTTTTATATCGCATAACTTTTTTTTCTTAAAATTTGTGCTCAAAAACATTATATTTAGGGACTGAGGGAGTATCAAATTAGCATGCTGGAAACATGACACCAAGTCTGGATATTGCATGGTCGATAAATGCTATAATTTACACACATAAAACAAATTTTGGGGGAAAAAGCAACTTCCCAAAATAAGAGATTGTCAAAATACCTATGCAGCTTGTGCAGCATTTCTCTCCCACGTTGAAGAGCTCTATTGAAATGGTAGAGCCCAATTTACCAACACCAAACTCCTTTACTCCATCAATCAAAACTGTGTCATCTTCATGTGACCACATATTTCTCCTTTACTCCACTTCCATGCATTCATTCATTTGTAAGCACTTCAGTATGTAATAGTATAACGCTACACCTTACCAACACCGAAAGCTGATCTTTGATGTTATATACGTAATACTTAACATACAAGAAGAATACTCGATGAAGAAACAAATAGAAAACTAGATCGCGTTTACTAGGGATGTCAGACACAACCTTCACACATGCCTCAGCATCTGCCAAAGTTTTAGAACTTCCAACAAGTATTGCTTTCCAACTCAGTTTCCAAATCTCACTGTCATCATCCTGCAAAAGGGTTCAACCACAAGCTGACTTCTGAAAGTTTAAAAATATTCGAAGAAGTGTCCTGAAAGGTTTTCATTGATTATCTGTTTTTGAAAGCAAAATAGATTACAAACAAAAGCAGATGATGAAAGGATGTTTATAAACACACACTGACACACACACACACACATCTTGACAATCTGAGCATTTGGGCTCTCTACAGCATCACTTTATCCCTTGGAAAAAGAGGGAAGTGTCCTACAAGCAACGATCATGTACTGCAACGCCTCTCATTACCATAATGATCCTGTGATTCACCTACACATTTTGAACTAGTAACATGTAGTACTTGAGAGCACATTCAATATCAGTGCTAGTAATGACAATGTTATCAGTTTATCAGATCAGGACGGTCTGGCTTCTCCTCATACGTATCTTGATATTTCGGAATATATAATATTTAATCTTATCACTCTTTTGGAAAGTGATATGACTGACACGATTTTATCTAACAAAGAGATTGGAAAGAATATTGCATAAGCAATCTTTGGAAAGTTTATCAATTAGAGAAAATTTATTGCTTTTAGGAATGGCGTGTATCTCGGGTGACTTGGAAAAGGAGTCGTCATTTATGTATGAAGGCCGTCGTTCTTAATTATCAAAAAAAAAAAACTATTAGAGAAAATCATCTACGACGAAGTACAAGCTAAAAAGTCGACGTTCATAAATCACTGAAGGTGATACACAAAGAACGACGAGACACAATCTGAGTTTCAGAACCTGAGTTTCAGACACGTTCTCCCGTTAACACCGCTCAGGTTCTGAAAGTCAAATTCGCTCTTCCCCTTCAACTTCATGTTATACAATCCCATTTTCCCGTCATCATTGCAACTTCAGGTTCTGAAAGTCAAATTCATCAAACCCCCCCTCGCGGATAGTCACGGTCACAATTCGGCTATCACTACCGTCATCATTGTCGTCCGGAGCCACCAACACAAGCCCCTCTTCCCCAACTCCATCAACGGAGCAAACCGCCAAAACCGGCTTCTTCCCCTTCAACTTCATGTTATACAATCCCGTTTCTCCAAGATCCACAAAAGTCAAATTCACTCCGTAAACCTGAGTCCAAATTCGTGGAAGTACCCTTTAGCTAATTGATAAACACAGCAACGCGTAACAAAATGCTCGACTTCCTTCCGCATAAATGAAAAAAAAATAAGAGGAGGTTAGCAGCTGGAACATGAGGTCATGACCCTCATAATGCAGTTCCTTCATCAATTGAAGACGCAAGCTGCACTCAAGAATGCGAAAGTTGATCCCACAAAAAATAAAGCAATCCTCCGTGGTAAAATCATACGCCACTCCCTATTGAATCAACTCATCGGCCACATATAGGTTCACAAAAGAATCAAATCCGGGTACCTGAATATGCATTTGAGACAGTGGTGACAAAATGTGATGCATGTTATTTGAACCTTAGGGCATCCTTCACCTTGAGTTTTTTTTTTAAAGACAATCTTCTCCATGTTTAAGTTTTAGAAAATGGTTCAAAGTCTTCAAGAGATACAATTAAATACTTGTGAGACAGAAGAATATAATCTCTATCGTCCAATTTAAACACGTGCGATAAGATATTATAAGTTGTAACGAAGGTGCGTTTATTTAATTCAATAGATACAACATGATACAATGTGCATTTATTGCGTTTGCCCAAATAGAAAAGTTGATTTTGATTATATATTTAATTTATATTTATTACCTATTTCTATTTAATTCAACAATCAAAATTATATGTCTTACAAAAGATGACTTTTGATCCTAAACCTTCAATTTTAATGCTTTTTTTTATGATTTTTAAAGAGTAGGGATCTTGTCAAATGGCACCATATGCATATTTCCCTATATATTTGCTATATAGTGTGGATCACTCAAAAGATCGGTACATGTTAAAATTTGGCAATCTTTGTTGGGGAAGCCCATCCCTTATAGGAATTAGATCCCGGCGAAAGTACTTGCCAATCAATTAAAACTTAGTTTTGGTTGTAATTGCATGAAAAATGCGTAATGCCTTGAATTCATTAAAGATTATAAATAGGGAGTGGATCAAATAAAAATGATGTTTAAAATAAAAAGTATAAAAAGATTATGTACATTCATTTGATTCATCCTACGTTCCAGATTAAATCACGATATTAAATAATTTTTAAATTAAAAATGGGCAAATATGGAAACACAATATTTACATTAATCCTTAATAGCTTGTTCG
>JAWWMW010001373.1:115255-125654 GCA_035048345.1 Echeveria elegans
GCTCTTCCGATCTCCATATTGCTCTCTTCACTACATAGAAGAAGATCATTTGCAGAATCTTTTGCAATATTCACACTGTTTTTCGGACACTGATCCCTAAAATGCCCCACCGCCTTACAGTTCCAACACGTTACACTTGAGATGTCACGAGTCTTTGACTGACCCCTCCTTATGTTCCTGCTCCCATTACCTTCGTTATTCTTTCTGCCTTGACTGACTAACAATTCACCTGATGACTTTCCCGAACTCTTTCTTCTGACGTCCTCGCCAAGAATGAGGTAACAGATCTTCTCAAAAGTGAATCCATCAGGCCCTGCTGAACTGGAAATAGCTGTTACGATTCTGGACCAACTGTCTGGGAATGACAATAGCACTAGTTAAGCTTGAACCTCATCATCGAACTTAATGCTTACTCATCCAAGTCTGGCTAAGATCGAATTCAATTTGTTGACATGATCCGTATTTGAACTGCTTTCACTCATCCTTGTGTTCACTAGTTCTCTAATCACGAAAATCTTGTTTACTGCAGACGGCTTCTTGTACATATTTGACAGTGCTTCCATTATATTTTTCGTTGTCGTCTCCTTCAGAATGTTGAACGCAACATTCTTGGTCAACGAGAGTCGGATCACGGACACAGCTTTTCGATCCAATCCTGCCTACTATGCATCAGTCAACTTCTCTGGTTTGTCACCCAACACAGTGTCCAAATCTTTCTAAACCAGCAAATCCTCAATTTACATTCTCCACCAACTGAAATCTGCACTATCAAATTTCTCAATTCGAAACTTCCCATCTTCATTCATTTTAAATGACAAACGAGATACACGACACACCTGATTTCACATCTAGAAAAATTCCAAGAAAGATATTTCTGGACACAAATAAACAGCACCAAATAAAGACACACAACCGAAAAATATCACTTAGCCCAACTCAGCAGCCTACCAGCCCACTCAAATTGGGTCCACACGCTCCAATTGGAAACCCTAGGCCCACACGCAACAATCTCCTGGCTTCTTCTCCGGTGACAGTCTCCGCCGGACGACGGCTGGTCTGGCGAGATGGCGGATGGCGAATGATGGCTCTGCACAGACAGTTATACACAGGCGATGGTCGATGAAGGCATGACTAGGCGACGACTGGAATCTGGGCGTTCGGATCTCCTCTGCTCCGATTCGAACGACGACGACGGTAATCGATCGAGCGACGGCTTCGCACGACTCGATGGTGATGCTCCTCTGCTTCTCGACTCAGATCTGCGTGATTCACTTCCCAATGACGGTGCAACTCTGGGCTGCGCGCTCCTTCAGATCTGCGATGGTCGGCGACTCCTCTGCGTCTCTGCTCATGACCTGATCTACGACGGCAGTCAACAGAGGTCTCGGCGGCGGTGACGGTCAACTATGGTGGCTGCACTCGGTTCTTTTTCACAGAACCCAGGTGACTTCTCTGGTTAATTTCTGCTGATTCGGATATCTCGTGTGCTACCATGACTCTTGATACAAGTTGTTGAGAATAACACCCTTGCGCACGCGGAAAAATCGGCACACACAATCACAAATCAACCGGAGAAAATAAACGAACACGAACAAAAGATTTAACGTGGTTCAATTGCCTATTGCAACCTACGTCTACGGAAAAATAGAAAGAATTTTATTAGGGTTTGTTGTACTCAGATTACAATACATAACACAGTATTTATAGAGATAATTATCGGACCAGACACTGGCCAATAATTGTTACGTGGGCTTCACTACCTAACAATAACATGACATACTATTCAAAAAATAATTATATATGATTGTTTTCATCCAAATACTATGTTATATTCATGAATATAATACTTTTTGGGGTTAATTACAGAAAAATGCTCGTATCTATAACAGTTTTTTCAAATGACACCCCTCCGTTTATTTTTAACAATTAAAGACCTTCACGTTTTCGACGTTTTCATTTAGAGATCCGTCCGTCATAATTAACGAAATTGACCCATGAATCGTAATTTTAAAAACTTTGAGAGTTAGATTAAAAATGTAAAAAAAATATAATCTAATCCCTCATTTTCCACCCCCACCCTCCTCCTCCCTCCTCCTCAACCACCACACCACTCCACCTCCACATCCTCCTCCACCCCTCCTCCACCTCCACCACCACCACAAATGAGTGGGTGCGGTGTAGGTGGTGGTGGTGGAGTGGTGGAGTTATGGAGTGGTGGTGGTGGAGGTGGAGGTGGTGGTGGTGGAGGAGGAGGGAGGAGAGAGGTGGTGGTGGAAAATGAGGTGTTAGATTGTATTTTTTGTATTTTTAATCTGACCCCCTAAGTTTTAAAATTACGATTCATGGGTCAATTCCGTTAATTATGACAGACGGGTCTCTAAATGAAAACGTCGAAAACGTGAAGGTCATTAAGTGTGGAAAATAAACGGAGGAGTGTCATCTGGAAAAAGTGTTATAGATACGAGTCTTTTTCTATAATTAACCATACTTTTTTCTAGTGACTACTGTGTTATATTCATGAATTCAGTGAATTATTCATCATATATTTCGATTAACATATGAACTATATGACTGTTTGATTTACACGTTACTGGCCAAATAAAAAAACTAAAAAAATCGAATGTTTAACTGGAGAGAAATATAAAAAGAGAAATAGTCATTGTGTTAATAGCTTATCTATATCAATCTATATACTCTACAGTTTCTGATTTCACCTTGAAACTGTTTTGAAAATAGGGAAAAAGAAACATGAACCGAGAAATTAACGACAAAAAACTGCTTACTATTAATTTTGGAAAGAGAGCGGATCAGGTACAAAGTGTAAATAAAAAGTATTAAGAAATCCTAATCGTAGATTATATTTTAATAAATGACTAATATTTAAACATTGATAACAGATTTTTTCAGAGATTTAATAAATAAATAAATAAGTTGACCTAATGGTATAATTGACCGAATTTTTTCAGCATATCCGATCCTAATTTTTCGGGATTTCAGTTCAACACAAAATCAAACCAACATCGATTCTTTGAAACACATGCAACCAGATCCCAAAACCCCTACCTAATTGGAGACGGTCGCGACAGATTGTGCTCGATTTGCTGCAACCACCAGCGAACGAAAAGCAACTTGCGTTAGTAGTTGGGACAGAGTGTACCGCGATAATGATATGCAACCGTAATATGAAATTGATCTTGTGTATCGAGGTTTGTTGCCAAATTGTCTGCTGCAAGAGCCTTGCTGGCCCGTTTTTTTCACTACTTGATTAGCAAGATGTTCATCTCGTTCAATTGATGAGTTTGGGTGATTTCGACCCAATAATGCATACATCTTTTATGCCTTGTTTAAAAAAAGCAAATCAATATCCACGCCAATTCCAATCAATCTTCCAAAACCAGATCAACAACGACATCGTTCTTCGATGACATATTGAACAAGCGCATTGAAGCTTTCACTGTACAATTATATATACATAGTCTAATTCATGAATCAATTTGAGCATTCAGTGAACAAGAATGATTTTTGTCAGGTCTATAGTGTGAACATGTCAAAAATTATCAAATTTAAATAGTGGACAGGTAATCTTGGAACATACAAAATTTTGTGAGCTCTATAGTTTGGACATGTCATGAATTATAAACATCAAATAGAGGACAAGAATCATTCCGGGTTTCAGATTATTCGCCGAAAACATCATAGTGACTATGCTGATTGGCACGTCGCTGATCACTTCCATATCATCGCACGCCCTCATTCCGACCTACTACGTTTTGAAAATGACGATGTGTTTGATTTATTTTTGTTGCTAGCGACGTGAAGCATGGAGATATATTTGACTCAATTTTGAAAATCGGGTATTAGGTTGTTATTTAATCAAGAATTGTATATTGACTTATCTATCTTTTTTATACTTATTGTATTTAGATTAATTGAATTCAATCTGATGGTCGGATGAGATTAATGAAGGGATAAAATATTATAATACTTTTTATTTTAAAATTTTCATTTTATATGATCCATTGCCTGATGAAAATGCATTTAAAAAAAAAAGGATGAAGTAAATTTATTTAAACAATTACAATTACTCCTGCACACGCACCAGCCATCGCGCGTACAAATCGGAAATTAAACCCCTTCACAGGCAGCATTACTTTCTTCACATCTTATAGACGATTCGTACCAACGCCGACGCGCACATTCACTTCGCTTGCATCTCACACGCATGCACACACACAATCCAATCTTCTCTGTGACTCTTCCTCTCTTCCCCGATTCGAACTCTCCAATTCCGAAACCCTAGATTTCCTCTCTATCTGCTGATTCCCCGACGACCTATTGATTTCTTATGTTAGGAAATGAAGGGCGACGCTGGTAGAAGTTTCCAAGTGTTTGAGTTCAAGGAAGAGGACGAGCTTCCCGATATCGTCTCCGGGAAGTTCCTCGGGAGGCTGAAGAACGTTGCTGCGGCTGGTGGAAATGATGCCATGTTAAAATACAATTATCTTGGATTTGGTATGGTTTTTTGATCTATTTAAAAACCCTAGCTTTTGGTGGGATTTAGGGTTGTGGTGGTGGATTGGGAATTTTGTGAAATTCCTGATTTGGGGTTGTGCTTACTGCTGTTTTTTTATTCGAACATTGAGAGTAATGAGTTTGAGGGTTTAGTCTGGCGGTGAACAGTGTTTATACAGGGGTGTGATTGGGATTCATTTGACAATTTCAGTGAATATGTTTGTGATCAAGCTCAGTTCCTTGCGGGGAATTTCAATGACGTTTTTATTGCATTTTATTTGTTTTGTTTTCTGCTCATTACTTTTACTGTTTTGAATGCATGTGATCATAATTTATTTTGGATTCTATAAATTAGATGAAGTTGATTGGATATTTTTGTTGTTGCAGTTTCAAACCAGAGGTCCCATGATAATAAGGTATCTGGTGATGCCGAGTTTGTAGATGTTGATTCTGTTGACACTGATCATGGTGAGGACGGTGATACACGGGAGACTGATGATGATGTTATAGATTGTGTTTCTGAGTCTGAATTGTGTAAAAGTTCTGTTTTTGTACAAAAGAGGATTATTGCGGAGTGTGATTCTCGAAGCTTCTCTCAGAATCAAGTGACAACAACGTCAGGATATGTTGATACTTGTAAACATATTCCTCAGTCAATGCATGCGCTGCCTGAATGTGTTTTTCACACAGAAGTCAGTATATCGTTCGAATTAATCTTTTTTTAGAGCATTAGTTTAACCATTTAGAGCTACAAAATATTTGATTAAGCCTATTCACTAAACAGCCACATGGGCTTAACTTATTTCTTTTAAAGGAAAAGAGAACATTTGGTCGACCGTCTGATATAAATTTTCCTTTCAAAGAGAGTGAAATCGTAAATTCCTTGTTGGATCAGATTGTTGATGCAATGGTATCCGACAGTGAAGAGAGGATGTCAGATAGCAGTCCTGCAGATCTTCTAACTGATTTTGCTGTAAACAGTGGTATTTTGCTATCACTATGAGTTATTAGTTTAACGATATTCATACTTTTTCGCTTATAATCAGTTGTGATCTTACTCATTAGTCATTATTCTTTTTCCAGTTTATTTTGACGACCGCACATCAGATCCCTGCTCCGGAAATCGGGTACAACATTCTTATTTCTTGCCTGTTTGTGTTTTATTATAGACCATGGTCTGATGACATCTATATATGTTGATTAGACTTCACTCGTCCTCTTTTGGGCTGAGTTATCAGCATCTCATCGACAATGATACTCCATACTCTATTAAACACAGTTTTAGTATGTATGTCAATTGCCAATATTTTTATCGTCTGGCTTTCATGAGACATTCATTATAATGAGTTGTTTGCTTCCCTTGCTAATTGTCTATCGTCTGAAGTTCTATCGTTAGTCTCATGCGTTAGCTTCCACCTGGCTGTGTTTCTGCAGTACCGTGTCATGTGCTATTACGATGAGTGTTAATATCCGCCATCTTCTACTGTGAGCCCTTGTCATTGCAAAAACCTTGATATGTATGGTCATTTTGCCAACTTGCAGGAAAATCGAAACAAGGAGATCACTTTGCAACCAGATATTGTTATGCTTAATGATAACTACATATGGGATGCTGAAGTGCAATTTACAAGTAATAGTATCCTGTTAACTAGTTTAAATCCATGTGGAGGCAGTTCGCCTCAGTATGAATGGTCTATTGATAACATAGTTAGTATTGAAGCTCAATGGCATGAACGGGTGAGATTTTACTCATTTTGGAAAATATCTTATCTTGGTTTACTGGCTATATGTTAACTAATTATGGTTGTGTGAAGGTTCACACAACCATGGTTTTGGTCCATGTGCTACCTGAGAGCTCGTCAGCATCTGGGCCACCAGGTTTGTAGATTCCAGAAGTTGCAGACTTAAATTTTGCTTCTGTCTTGTGAACATAAGTTTATCTGTCATTGTTTCGTTCCTAGGCATCTAATGTCCCCGGATGAATTTATTTCATGTGTCGATTCTTAGGCATCTTATTTAGTCGCTGTTTGTATTAATTTGCATTCAGCGCTGCTTATATTTTTGCATGGCAGAAACCTGGTATCCTATGTAGTATGTTTTAGTAGTAAGTTTACACTTATTTGTGTGTACCGACTTCTCTGAAACTGAAATGCAGTAGGAAGATAACAGATTAACTGTGTATGTCCTGGTGATAATCATATTGACTTTGGTAGAGATCTCAGCCACTTTTCTTTTCTCTTTCTTTTAAAGATAGATGATTCATTTCAGTGTTTACTCTGCACCTATATCTCAAGACTGAATCAAACAGTATTTTGGTATCTTAAACTTCCGTATTATTAATGGTACTTGCTAATGCTCAGGTATCCAGGTTATTAAATTCACGGTATACGAAACTGATTGGGCTAATGAACAAGAGAGTGTCATGTCACTCAATGATAAATACAAGCCTCTTTTTGTATGGAATGATGGCCAGTCATGGACAAACCAAACCGTCAATGGAAAGCTTTATTACCCAGAGTAAGTAGAAGTCTTGGTTTGATGAATACGACTGAATATTCTAAATACGATCTAGTTGATTGGTACTATTATCATTCTTGAAATGGTAAAAAATGCAGGTATGTGGTTGTTATGTACGGTTTAGTAGTTAGGCAGATGTGGCTTTACTTGACCCCAACATTTGAGGAATGTAAATATAGGTTAAAATTTGATGGCTAGTTCTTTGACTTGCTAGAAGCAGAACTGAGATTCTAAATTGTTTATGTATTAAGCACAAATAGTTAATTACGGTTGTGCTGTGTATAATTGTGACTTGACATGCACTGTTAAAAATGACAGCATTTTTAACAGTTGTTCGAATTGACAGCATTGTTTTGAATCCATTTTGTTGTAATTTTTTTAAATGTTTCAGTTATAACCGATTCTGGATATTTTAGGTTCGATGAATCTTTCGACGAACTTGTCTTTCCGAAGAATGATTCAGACCCTGTTACAATCTGTAAAAGGGATATTGATCTATTAGAACCGGAGATCTTTATCAATGACACTATTATTGACTTCTATATCAAGTAAGCTTTTCATTCACTTGTCGTCAACTTCTTCGCTGTGATCCGATCATCTGATGGTTTTTGATGTTGGTGTTAGCTGACGAATACACGTGTTTTGCTTCTAGATATCTTAAAGACGGGCTTGAACCTGAAAAGGCGCACAAATTTCACTTTTTCAATAGCTTCTTTTTCCGTAAGTTGGCTGATTTAGAAAGAAGTCAATTTGATGCCTCAGAAGGCAGGTCGTCATTCCTGCGTGTTCGTAAATGGACAAGGAAGGTTAACCTGTTTGAGAAGGATTACATTTTCATTCCGGTGAACTTCAAGTAAGCTTGTTAAAAATCATTTTATGTCTAATTCAAAAAATTGTAAGTTTCATTACTTGACTTGCTGTCCATGTCCTATTTGGCAATAGTCTTCATTGGAGCTTGATTGTGATCTGCCATCCTGGTGAAATTGCTAAATTTGAAGGTAAGATTCCCGATGTCACACTTCATGCTTTTCATTTTTTTGCTCGCGGCAATGATTGTTTTGGTTGTTCCTCAGATAATAATGTGAAATCGAAGCATAAGGTACCATGTATACTGCATATGGACTCTATCAAGGGATCTCACACTGGACTGAAGAATCATATCCAGAGGTATTGTTCCTCACTCTGATCTCATTGATTCTGTGAAATTTGTAGTTACTCATACTCCAAGTATTCCCCTTCTTCACAGTCCATATCCCATGATACTGAAAGTCCAAGTCAGTTTTTTTTGCTTGGCAATCTTACATATTTGGATCTTTGAATCAGACCTATCTTCATTGGGTCTACACAATTTGTATGATAAACAAGATACTCATGATATTAGGTCGGTATATTTCTCAGTCGGTTAGCGTTGATATCTGTGATTGGGCAGCTATCTTTGGGAAGAATGGAAAGAGAAGCAAAATGAATCAACAGAAGAAATGTCTCTGCAATTTCTTAATCTCCGCTTCATCTCAGTCGAGGCAAGTTCTCTTATAGAGTTGCGGATTAGTATTTGCTTCCTGACCATCTTTCTTCGTAGAGTCTATTCATGATATTTAGAAACACTGTCACGTAATGCTGAATCACTTTCCTATATTGTTTGTCTACTTTGTTTCCGTGAATATTTTTAGGTTGCAGCTGTAGTGTAATTTGTGGAGGAGATGCTTCACATCTTTTTTTTCATCATTTCAGGTCCCTCAACAGGAGAACTCGTATGATTGTGGACTCTTTTTGCTTCATTATGTGGAACTCTTCTTGGAGGAAGCTCCTGAAAGCTTTAATCCATTTCATATAACCAAATACTCCACCTTTGTAAGTTATGACTCAAGATGTTTTGGGTAACACGATGACTGATAGTCGAATTAGTTTGTTTTTCACTTAAATATAGTCGTCTTGGTAAGTTGCTATGTGGTGCCTTTTTCACATTAGTAATTGTGTGTTTACTTGATTCGTACTTATGCAGCTAAATGCAAATTGGTTTCCACCTGGGGACGTTTCTCTTAAGCGTGCTCACATTCAGCGGATTATCTACAACATGAACATGGACGCTATCCATCCTCCACAAAGTAGCCCGTCCAAGGCAACTAATCAAATCAGTTGTCCGAAATTCCCAGACCCAAATAATGAGAATGAAGCAGAGTTGGAGCTTTTTAGAGTAAAACCTAGTCTTTCAGAATCTTGCAGTAGGGAATTATCGTGTGGAGCCTCTCCGGAGAAGGAGCGGTCATCATTGGGACCTCTCTCTGCGAGTACTCATTTGCTTGCTGATGATTCATACCTGTTGTTGCAGTTCCATTCGCAAGCACACATTAATGGCTTACCTGATGCTGCAGTTCCAGATTTCAACCTTAAATCATCTAACTCTCAGCTTAAGAGCTACATGTCATCTATAGAGGTATTGGTTTTTGCTGTGGGTTTACAGTGAAAAGCTTGAGCTTCATCAGGACTTAGTTTTCTTAAAATGATTTTGATCTTTCTGTACATTTGACAGGAAAATGCAGGGAAGGATGATCATATGTTGTCGTCCCTCCCGAATGGAGATGAATTAACGACTCAGTCTGATCAAGCCTCTTTTCATTTTGAAGAATATAGAATGCAAAATCTGTGGCCTGCAGTGAATTCTATTCAGGACGGGGTCGAGGCTACGGAGAACCCTCATTACTCTAGGTCTTTGAACCATGAATCTGACTACCTCTTGAATGGTGAAGTAGAAAGGGATGCCCAAACGAGAGATGCTGTGAATATCATTCGGGAAAATAAGGAAAGCTGTCATGTGGGTTCTCCATCTTTGGCTGAAAACAACAAAGATTTGTCTGAAACCACTTTCTGTCCATCTCCTGTGGTTCTCGAGTCTACGAATATCAAAATGCCGGACTGTAGGCATCAAATCAACACGTGTGATATAACCGAAGACCCAAAGGATATAAGTCTAGTTGCTGAGGAAAAGCAAAATGGAGAGATTTCAACTAAATACAACCAGGATATCGATATTGACACATCTGAGCAATTGGACGAGTTGCGAGTTCCAAAAAGAGCCCGAATTGAAGCTCACGACGAAGCCAAGTATCTGACAAGAAGCATCTCGAAAGATCTTCTATCATAGACTCTGTACAATGCATTAGATGAAATTGCACATGCATTTTTTTTAGGGAAATTCATATATGCCATGGTGTGGATAGTCATGTGGCTGGCTGTAGTGTTTATAAGGAATTGTATAGAATGAAAGATCATATTACTGAACAAAGGGTCTGTTCTTTTGACGTGTCGTAAAGTGGTGTCACGATTGCGTCAAACAAAATTTATAATTACTAGGGTGACCTAGTGTCGAACC
>JAWWMW010001373.1:126930-141609 GCA_035048345.1 Echeveria elegans
CAAAGTACCAGAAAGCTCTCTCTTGGCTCAGTGTCGTGAGTAGACGCTCTACCTACCACTATCACCACCAGTTCGACCCTGTATCTAATCTAAGTTGACTTACTATGAGAACTGTGCGCACCAAACGCAAGCAGCCACCAAACCCCACTCCACTTCTTCACTCTTCTCTCTTCTCTCTGTTTCATTGTACACAGGTTGCATCTCTTTGAACCCCACCAGCCGCAACAATTGCTACTACGATTATGTCTAATAATAATAAGTAGCAAACGAAGAAGGGTATTGAAGATATTGGAACTGAGGACTTGCTCCGAGCCGGCTTGAATCTTAATGACGCTACTAATTTCCATTCCATTTTCAAACATGTCATTTCTGCCATCGGCTCATCCGACCCCAGAGCTGTATGGCGAGACCTCCAACCCAATCACCCTTTTCGCTTGCATCAGCTGCTCTACTATTCTGTGTATGCGGATTGTGATTGGTTCCCATCTCTGTATGTCTTAATTCCTCTTCTTCTTTTTCTTCTTCACTTCTTTCTCTATGTATGTACCTCTAGTTGCTTATTGATCAGTTACTGTTGGGTTGTTGCGTCTGTGTGTTATTGGCCGGTAAAGAAAATGAATTGTTGCAGATATCAGTCCCAACGGTCCAACTTGGGAAGAATATTGGAAACTTACGGTCCGAGGTTGCTTGCAGCTATAACCTCTTCCGCAAGTTCACTGTTGATAATCCTGATGTAATTCATTTTCTTTATTTCTGCTTACACCGGTACTATCTATTTCATGATCATACTGGGGCATTGTTCTTCAAGAGCTTTCAGTTGTGTTTCAAAAGCCGCCTAGTTGCATTCTAGATACATCTGACAAGTCCAAGCATGGAGGAACATGGTTTCCGGACTCTCTTTTTAATATTGCTGAATGCTGTCTTGTGTCTTCAGCCGTCAAGCTGCCCAATAAAGTACGACAACAGCGTGGCTGTCATATGGAGCGACGAAGGTGATGATGATTCGCCTGTAAGGCAAATGACATTGGCCGAACTACGGGCACGAGTTATGTAGGTCTCAAACCCAAGTTGCTACGGATGTCTCAGTAACTGTGTCTTGTACGCATATTTCCATCAATTCGGTCATTTGAGACTGTTACTTATTTTTAGGCTGGTGGCTAATGCATTAGAGGGTTCTTTCTCAAAGGTTGATGCGATTGCTATAGCCATGCCCATGACAGTCAATGCGGTTATTATTTATCTGGGTATCGTCCTGGCAGGATTTGTTGTTTGTGTCGATAGCGGACAGCTTTGCCGCAAAGGAAATTGCTGCGGGTTTGCGAATTTCTCGCAGTAAGGCCATTCACTTAGAACGGTATTTGGTTGAGTGTATTTATATGCAACTGAAAATAGCAATGAACAACAGTCTTTGTACTTGAATAATTCGGTCGTTGAGTATGCATAATACTCTTTTCTATGTTGTTGCAGACCTCATGAATATAACCCTGGCCTTTCTATCAACCAGCGGACGCTGTTACTAATATCTTGTTCTCATCTGGGACCACAGGTAGAGAAATTAATCTATCTGCAACCATGAATGACTGTTGTATACTATTTTTAATCTTGTTTTCTTTGTCACAGGCGACCCTAAAGCTATTCCGTGGACACAAGATACGGTCAGCTGCAGATGCATGGGCTCAAATTGATGTAAAAGTAGGAGATATTTGGTGTTGGCGAACAAATCTTGGATGGGTTAATTATATTGTATGCTGGTTTCTTAACTGGTGCCACTTTGGCCCTCTATCATGGATCTCCTCTAGATCGCGGGTTTGGAAAATTTGTTCAGGTGATTGTGATGGGATTCCATTTACAATTGAATTCTCAACGTATTGAAAGCAGTTGGCTTTTAGTTATTTCTTATTAATCACAGGATGCGGGAGTTACTAGTTTGGGCACAGTTCCGAGCCTTGTAAAGGCTTGGAGGAATACAAATTGCATGGATGGCTTAGATTGGTCAAAAATAAAGTAAATTTTTTTTTTTATGAACTGAACTCCAAAGTAATAGTGATTGCTGTGCAATTTATTATAAACCATTTAGTAAACTATTTCTTAGGCTTCATACTTTTTTTCTTTGTTTTTTGCAGACAAGTTCAGTGGAGATTGAACGAGTCTGCGACAAGGCTGATGATAGGATCCTTTAAACTGCTGCAGTGAGCGCCCAACCTGCTGGTGGTGGTCCAGAGGTGTTAGTTCTATTTGTGATCTTAAAGAGCAGTCGATCCAAATGAGTTGAAGTCGATATTATCACGTGCCATTCAAAAGAATCTCAACCCGCTTTTCAAGGTTCTTCCTATATAATCATATATAAATCATAGCCTGCTTGAAACAGTTCAATTTAATATATAGTCTTGAAATTCTGAAGTTGTCACATTTGAACAGCTTAGCCGAGTCTTGATTGTGCCAGAATTTCCTCGAACAGCCACCAACAAGCTGCTTCGAAGAGTTCTGAGGCAACAAATAAAAGCTGAATCATTCTCCGTCAAGAGTAAGCTTTGAAGCAATAAGAGCCGTGAGTTGCTGATCATTTATCTTCCTTTGAAGGCTTCTGCAAAATTAACCTCATTCTGTAACCCATGTAATTTTCCAGAGTACAAATTACCAAAGGGTAAACAATTAATTGCTTCCCTCGATTCTGCTTTCTCTCTTTTTTTTTCCCCTTCTTCAAGGCTCAGTGTGGTTGCAGAAAAAAAGTGAGGAAAGAAAAATTTAAAGAAAAATTTTGAACAAAAATGAAATGTGTGTTTGGTTATAAGGAAAAAAATAAAAAATAGGCAAAATGAGATTAAATTTTCTTTGTAACTTTTTCATGAGAAAATTATTTCTTTTAAAATTTTCTTTTCCTCACTTTTTTTTCGCAACCAAAAGGAGCCTAAGACTAGAGACGCAAATAGGATGATTTATTTGGATAACTAGATTTTAGGCGTGATTTAAGGGGCATTAAAGTAATTGGTCAGTAAAGTACGCAAATACCCTCAAAATAATTTTGTATTCACTCGAAATAAAAGGGCATTATGGTTCTTTTTTGTTGTGCGTAGGCATCCAATTTCGGTGCGTAAAGCAATTTCCAAACTTGGTTACATTGCACTTTCATTGGCCCTTTGTTCAATAACACTTCAATGGTCCTTTCTTCAAAATAAGCATTGCACATTTTCTTAAGCCACGTTTGATTGTGGGAAAAAGAAAAGGAAAAAAAATTAAATAAATTGGATAAAAATGGAATGTGTGTTTGGTTGTAAGGAAAAAAATGAAAAAATATGCAAAATGAGATCAAATTTTCCTTACAACTTTTTTTTCATTTTTTCCCTTACAACCAAACACATATTCCATTTTTTTCAATTTTTTTTTCATTTTTTCATTACAACCAAACACTTAATTTCATTTTCACTCAAAATTTTCTTTTCCTATCATTTTTTCCCGCGACCAAACGAAACCTTGGAATAAAGTTAATTTATAGAAACTCGCCATCTACGCACAACCAAATACCATAGTCGGTTTTCAGGGTATATTCTTTTCCATCTATTTTTTTTTTCGAGAAATCAAACGGGGCTACTAAAGACACGAGAATATCAAAGTAATTTACGCACTGAACACTACATATTACAGCCGCGTGAACAGAACGGGATCTTTTTGAACGGTGCGTTTGGAAATTAGATACGTCGCTAAACGACGACGCATTGGAATTGAATTGACACAAATGTTTGCAGCAAAGAGCGAGAGTATCTCTCCATCTCTATCTCAATGCTACGATATTTTCGGGTACGCATTCCCGACGAAGTCTTTGCTGAGGGAGAAACTTAGAGCGTTGCTCGCGGATCGTTCGCAATCCTAATCATCCACCGCCAACAACCAACCTCTTCGCATCAGGTATGCGTCCGCAGATTCCGGTAACGTCGCTCGCCTTTCTCAATCAGTGGATTCGATTTTACTCTTTTTTTTTTTTTGCCTTTTAGATTCGGTAGATGCTTACGATTTTGAGCTATTTTTTAAATATTTTATTTATTTATCTTAAGCGTTTCGTTTCGGATTTTGAAATGGATTGTGTAACTTTTTGCCTTTGATTAGTTGTGGATTTTTGTTTGACTCGTATGACTTTCAGCTCCTGATATTGTTTATTATTTTTTCTGCTTTCTGGGATAGTGTATTCTTCTGTATGCATTTGGTTATTGGTAGTGGTAGGTGGGAAGTTGGTGATTGGGAATGCTGATCTGATGATTTGTTGTGTTTCTAGGGTTTTGAAGTAAGATGTATTGCAGGAGCTAGAAGCCTAGAACTATTTGGAAGGTTGAAGACGGCGAGCATTGGTGTTAACTGGTTCTGCATTTCCTAGGAGTCTTCGCGATTTTTGTCTGTTCTCAACTATGTCACGTTCATGGACTGACTCAGTTGCTGCAGCTGACTATGCGGCTAAAACAAAACCATCTTACGTTCCTCCACATCTGAGAAACCGTCAACTGTCAGCTGATGCTCCGCCGTACACAGGGCCATCTACTACTTCTGTTGTGAGCAACAGAATTGAGCAAGGTGGTGGCGGCGGCGGCTGGAGTGCCCCAAGATTTGGTGGTGGGGGTGGTGGTGGTGGCCGTGGTTGGGGTAATAGAAATGATGGGCGGTTTGGGAGAGATAGGGAGGTGAATCCTTTCGGCGACGATGACAACAGCAAACTACCCGCTGAGCCTGAAAATACTGGAATTAATTTTGATGCGTATGAAGATATTCCGGTTGATGTGAGTGGGAATGACATCCCTCCCCCTGTCAATACATTTTCTGAAATTGATTTGGGTGACGCACTCAACCAGAACATAAGGAGATGCAAGTATGTGAGGCCCACTCCTGTTCAGCGGCATACCATTCCCATCTCTTTAGCTGGTCGTGACCTGATGGCTTGTGCTCAGACAGGATCTGGTAAGACAGCTGCTTTCTGCTTCCCTATTATTAGTGGTATAATGAGAAGCCAAGCTGTTCAAAGGCCACCCCGTGGTTCATGGATGGTTTATCCACGGGCACTTATTCTTTCGCCAACCAGGGAGCTTTCGTGTCAGGTATTATGAATGATCAATTATATGATTAAATTTCAGATGCCAAAGTATTGTAGTCTCATTGGTCTATATAAACTAAAGTCAGTGCTTTCTATTGCAGATACATGAGGAAGCCAAGAAGTTTTCATACCAAACTGGTGTGAAGGTGGTGGTTGTTTATGGAGGAGCACCTGTTAACCAACAGGTTCTTTTCGTTTTACAGCGTTTACCTATAAACTGTGGGTGGTGATGAAAGTCCAGACTGGTTCGAAATTGTTGATTTCTTAGTTCAACTGTTTCTTTGTTGATTTAGCTGACAATACCACATGTTGTAGCCTGATCTTTTTCTTATCTTCTTCAAGCTCTGCCTGCATTATCTCATAAACACTAGATCAAACATCACATGTATTTTATGCAGAACGAATCACAATTCGCAACTGGTCATGTTCATGCATGTCGATCTTAAGCAATAACAACGTGGACAAAAGAAACAACGCACTATTGCCACTGCTACGTTGACTGTTCAATATTAAGTTTACTTATTATTCTTGAATTATATAGCTACGCGAGCTGGAGAGAGGAGTTGATATACTCGTAGCAACTCCTGGACGGCTAGTAGATCTTTTGGAGAGGGGAAGAATCTCGCTGCAGATGATCAAGTACTTAGCTCTGGATGAGGCTGATCGGATGCTGGATATGGGTTTTGAACCTCAAATTCGGAAAATTGTGGAACAGATGGATATGCCTCCTCCAGGCGTGAGACAAACAATGCTTTTCAGTGCAACATTTCCAAAAGAGATACAGGTTTGTGTTCTAGGGTGCAATTATAGTGAAGTTCATTGATCTGTTAACATCACTTGATGCTGCTGCAAGTTTTATTGTCTAACTATAGTTTCATCTTGTCATATCCACTTGATGGACATTTGTTTGTAAAGACTGTTTGATTTCAAATTGCCTCATTGCTTCTTTTAGAATTTTGCCTTTCTTTTACTTCTTGCAAATCCAATTTGGTAGGAAAAATATCTTAACTTTTGGTTGTTATTATCTGCATAAAAATTTTGAACTGAAACACAGTGCTTACTGGCATTTAAATGGTTGCACTTATTTCTATGCATGCAGAGATTGGCATCCGATTTTCTTTCAAATTACATTTTCCTTACGGTTGGGAGAGTTGGTTCCAGTACTGATTTGATCTCACAAAGGGTTGAATATGTGCAAGAATCAGATAAGAGAAGTCATCTCATGGACCTTCTGCATGCTCAAAGAGCAATTAGTGAGCCGGACAAGGTATACGTAATTGCAGTTATTCTGCAGTATTCTGCTGTCATGGAAGTATTCTTCTTTGTAAATGTAAGCATGTAACATACTGAAAAAGCTTTTGAATACTAACTTCTCTCTTTTTGAAATTGTTGAGTAGAAAGCTCTGACTTTAGTTTTTGTGGAGACAAAGAAGGGAGCCGATGCCCTTGAAAATTGGTTATACATGAATGGTTTCCCTGCCACTACAATACACGGTGATAGATCTCAGCAGGTTAGGTTATTTGTGTTATTCATACTATTCACTTATTGTTGGTATATCATGTTTCTCTTTGTTTTCTGTACAGAAATTCTTCTGTGAGTGTCATAATGTCTAAGAATCGCATACGTTGATATTAGAAGTAAAAATAAAATAAATGATTGCATACTCAGATACCCATTTAAGTATCGTTCACCTGATTTGACTTAGGGTGCTCAGTGCTCGCCTGTGTTTTCTGTTGTGAGTATTTTTATCTGTGTTATTCTTAAATATGCCTCTCCTCTGTCATTTGCTTTGATGTTGCTGACTTCAACCTGCAACCTGTGACGGTTGCCCTTTTTTTCCTACAGTCTCACATATTCTCATGTTTAGCAGAGTGTTCCTTAGTCTTGTATCTATTGTCAAGTCTGCGGCACTGATTGTTACCTTGCATGTCAAATGATGGTTGTAAGTACCACCACACGCAATATACTTATATTACTCCTTAATAAGGTCTTCTTTCTGCATCTGTCATAAAGATGATGCAGAAATTTTCAAAATAGCAACAGTAAATGGCTAGATGATTGATGCCACTTTATATAAAACGATAGATGATGTAATACAAGTAATTTTAGTGTATCGCTTTTCAGAAATAAGCTATTTTATTGTGATTTTCATCAACTTATCAAGTTTTGATATTTTTTAGAACTGGTGGTCTGGTACCTGGTATTATGACAGTAAAATTCTCATCTCTCACATTGTGTTATTTAGCTATCTAATATGTACCATGTAATCATGCACACAGGAAAGAGAACAAGCATTGAGGTCGTTTAAATCTGGGCGAATTCCAATTTTGGTTGCAACAGATGTGGCAGCTCGTGGTCTTGACATCCCACATGTGGCACATGTGGTCAATTTTGACCTTCCTAATGATGTTGATGATTATGTCCACCGAATTGGAAGGACCGGGAGAGCTGGTAAATCGGGTTTAGCAACTGCATTTTTCAATGAGAACAATATATCCATGGCGAAGCCCTTGGCTGATCTAATGCAAGAATCGAACCAAGAAGTACCTGCCTGGCTTGCACGATACGCTTCTCGGGCATCATATGGAGGGAAGAACCGCCGAGGTGGTGGCGGTGGGGGGAGATTTGGAGGCCGGGATTTTCGAAAAGAAGGCTCTTATAACAGAGGGGCAGATTATTTCAACGGAGGAGGTAGCGGAGGCCGTTATTATGGAGCTCCTACTGGCTACAGTTATGGCGGTGGAGGTGGCTATAGTGCTGGTGGTGCTGCTGTTACAAGTGCATGGGACTAGAGTGACGTCCCATTACTATTTGTTTAGTTACTACTAACAACAAGCTTAGGAAACACACTCTTATGTTCTGATTGGTATCAGAACTCGTCTTTGTTGTGATGGCTATGGTCGTCAATTGTGTTTTCTAAGTTCGTCTGGTTCAGGGAGGGGAGAGTGGGGGTGCCACGAGAGACCTTGGTGGAACGTGTTCTTTAGAGACCCCCGCTTTAACTATAGGAGCTTTGTAAAGGTTGTCATTCAAACTCTTTAGCGGCGTTTAAATCAGTCAAGACTCTGATGTTAGTAGTCCAGCTCCAATTAGCTGTTGCTTATTTTTGTAGTTTTCTTCATCTTTTTCCCTGTAGGCGTTGTCACACCGACTGTGAAAAATAGCCGCATGCAAATCCCATGGTGCTCAGAAACTTCATTCAGTTGAAAGAGACTGCGCTGTAATTAGTGGGTTTGGAAGCACTTTTGCACACATTGCGGACAGAAAATTTGGTGGGGCGGAGTTATCATATACTCAACATTTGTTACCATAAAAGTTGAGTGTAAAATTTGTTATTATTAAAACTCACCGTAACAAAACTTATGGATTTATTTTTTAAACACTTAATAATTTCCGAAAAGCAGCACCACCACCGTAGCCACCTAAAAATTGTAACAATTCTAAAAAAAATTATGAGTTTACTTAATAAGAAATATAAAAATTGAAGAAAAAATTCAGGGAACAACATAGAAATTGCAGATGAAATTTCAAAAGCAAACAAATTATTATTTTTTATCAAAAAGTTTAAAAAATTATATACTGCATATTCAAATAACTTAAATTAAATAAAATACATAAACAATAAGCTTTTTAAGGGTTGTTTCTAATAATATCATTCTTTACGGGGTAGAACAAGACTTTTCCAAAAAATCAATAATTTTTTTTCCTTTTTTAATAACTTGTATCTGGACTCATGAATCGTAGGAGCACTATATTTTGTTTTCAAACAGGGGTTGAAGTTGAACCTTGAAACTGAAAGCTACATGACTACAAAGTGTGTAGCCCAGTAGAGGAGATGAGTGGGTCACTTTTGATGTCACCCATCCACTGCTTTGAAAAACATAATCCACACACGTTACACAACCGGATCAAAGGGTGGTGTCAAAAGTGGGATATAAGAATCTTTAAATAACAGTGTGTGTGAATCAATGTGTGATGCAGTAGCGGATCACAAATGAGTAGAAGCAACTGACCACCGATTGCTGCTTAACACAAACCAGAAAGTATGTGAAATGTGGTAATTAGTGGTTTAACTGCGACCAGATTAAAGGTAATTAGTGGTTTAACTGCTGCCAATTCTCACCTGACCTTTCAGATCAACAAACACCAGCAACACCAACAGAAACAGATTGTTTTTTTTTTCTTTCTTCTTTTCCAGATAAATTAAGGATAGTGGCTTGATGATGAAAGTGTGTCTAACTAAAAGACTACCAGGATGGAATCACATTTTCTAATCAGTTCTTGATTTTACTTGGTTGATCAAGTGTTGTTCATTTCTTTGTACAACACAATATTGTTATGTTTTGTATAAAAGAACTTGAAAAGAGATAATTGAAATCGGTCCGATGTTGCCAACATTATTTTACAATGATGTAAAACTATGTTATTTTCATTAAAGGGTTCAGATAATATACTTCACACTTCACAGTTTAATAGTATTTCATCTGTCCAAAACTATAAATCCATTTTTCTCTTTTTGGATGTCTCGATTTATATGTCAACTTACTAAATTTAGTAAATAATTTAGCACAAAATTTCTACAGTACCATTTTATATCTCATTAATTATGTGATTACTAGCTACGCTCCCGTCGTCCCGACGGAAATTTGTTTCGTATTTCCATCCGAATCTCCTTAAGTGCTAAATATTTTTTGCATAATTTTTTATTTTAATATTTATTTTAATATTTTTTACGTTTTATTTTATACAACTTTTGTTTGTATTTTTTCCGTATCTCCACTTGATTACTTTTTTATTTTTAATGTTTAATTTTTTTCGTATTATTTTATGATATTTGAAGTTTGAGGTTTCAAGTATGGACTTAGGAAGTTTAATGGGTAATGTATAGTATAGTCATTTTATTTGTTTAATGAAGGATAATTTTATAATTTTATGTTTGATTTTACATCATTTTCCCTATTCTTTTATAAGAATAGATATAAAAAAATTGTGACTCTTTTTGCTTATTTTGATGAGCATTTTCATAATGTTTTGAATTTTGTGATTTTTTTAATGAATCGTTTATATAAAATATTATATAAAAATGTGTTTTTTTAATGAAATTTTTGTCCGGGGATTTGATCTGGTTCACCTGTGCCATTGAAGTTGTATAGCCTGTCTTTGATGGTTACGCATCTTGCATTCCCAATCGTATGGATGCCTTAATGGACTATGAGAATCCATTTTTGAAGAATGATCATCACAGACAAAAGACCATCAACTGAAGTTGCTGTGAAGTTATCTTGTCTCTCTCCTCAAAAACTCTTCCTTCTCTCCATAACCGAGCGGCGTTTTCCTTGGTGAAGCTCAGCCCGGGGTGGGGGGCGGCTGCCCTCTGCCCTGCCGATAGGTGTAGTGTAGCTTAGAAGTGAGGTAAGGTACAACTGACTCAATTTGATCGGGGGACGATGGTCGGTGGCGACGTGCGGCGGCGCTGCGGACTATTTCTCAGATCTGGCCGGTTTGACCCCCCTGTTGTGGCCGGGCTTTTCCCTATGCTATTTGTCTTGGGCTGATCTGTCTGTCTGGAAAAGCTTGGTCCAGGCTTGTCGGAATCCGCGGCGGCGACGGCTGCCCTCGGCGGCGATTCACGGCGGCGCTGGTGGGATTTCTTGGTCCGGCTGGCTCTGCTTTCCTCCTCTGGTGCTCGATTGGCTAGTTTAACTGGTTGGGGAGGCTCGTTGGGCCTGTTGCTGCTTCTCGGCTTTCCGTGCAGTGGCCTGTGGCGGCAGACCTACGGGGATCGTCGGCTGGCGCGGCTAGGCTACCAGGATCAGTGGGTGGATGGAGCTCTAACCCAGTTGCTGTGGAGCGGTGGTGGGGGCGGCTTGCGGTCAGTGCTTGGTGGCTCCTCCGTCTTGGGCGGTCAGAGCTTGGTGGCTCCTCCGGCATGTGTGGTCGTGGCGGTCAGATTTTCATTGTTCTTCCCGGGTCAGGTTATCAGTTGGTTTTTGGTTAAATTCACCTTGCTTAGCTTAGATTCGGTTTACTTTCCCGCTCTCCGCTTTCTTAGCCGGCCAATCTTCTGAGAACTCCCGTGGTGGTCTGCTTGCGGATCATTCTCTGAACCGTAACATGGTGTGTGCCGCGCTGCTTGTCACCAGTCTCAGGTCTCGGTGCTCGGTATGTGGTGGTTTCGGATCTCTGCGCGGGGTTTGTTGGTGGTTATCTTTTTTGATCTGAGGTATCGCGCATGCCTGATCGTCGACTCGCTCGGCTGGATGCGTGGTGCTCACTTCTCTGGATTCGCGAGTGGCTCTATCTCGGGTGTTTCTCCTACTTTACGCTGCTCGGCTGAGGTGGTCTGCCTGCGTGGGGCGGTATTCTGATATTAGCTTAGATTAGCTTAGTTGTAGATTACTTTTTCCGTTCTAGTGATCGTTGTTTATTTAGTGATCGGCTGTCTCCTCACCCACTGGTGTAGGAGCTTAACTATTCTCCTCACTCTTAGGTGTAGGAGCTTTACTATTCTCCTCGCTATTTGCGGTGGAGCTTAGCTTAGTTTTCCACGTCAGTGGTAGTTTTTCCCTAGTCCTCCTCAGCTTTGTGAGTGTTGATTTGTTTTAGCCTAGATTGATAGTCCCTTTGCGTGAGCATTGGTGATTTCATGGTGGTGCCTGTGGCGGGCCTGAGCGTTCAAAGTATTTTGTACCTGTACTATATGTCTTGTACTTCTCGGCCATGTATCAATCTTTGAATGGTCAGATTTGACCACTTTCCATCAAAAAAAAAAAAAGTAATTTTTGAATCTGCTCTGAAAATTTTCCAATTTTTTCTCACTTGTAAGATTTAGTTCTAGTTTTATCCTAATAGCAAAAAAAGCTTCAGTTTTTCCTCACTTTTTATTTAAATCTAATTAAAATTATTTAAAAAATGACTAAAATACAAAAATTGCTTGCATAGCGCCTACATGACATTATTCATGCATCGTCGCTCAACCTTGGGCCCTTGGAACTGGATCTGGAACTCTGTCTCAAACCCTCGCTCTTGCGACCTTATGTACTCAACCACTCATCAGCCCTTGGATCATCTATCATCGGACGGCCAGAAACTTCTCTTGTGACACACACTTTGGGCCTGGTGGGCTGATGATGGGCTTCAGTTTTCTTCATTAGGACATGGCTGGGCTGCAAAACACACATAAGCCACGTTTCAAGAATCTTGAATTTGGTGGTACCCCTAACATAAAACAATGACACACCGGTGTCCCAAGGCATATCATGTAATGTATATGTATATGAAACAAATGTATCGGCGATCCTATGAGCGCTTTGTGAGAATCGTGATTCATGAGCGAAGCTGTGATCAATGCAAATATCTATTCCTACAGGACATAACATAACTAGCTGCAATTCTCTTTTGACCGATGATAATTAACAGGGCAGACGGAGAAGTAGTTGATACATGGACAGACAACCCTCCACCATAGTTTCAACAAAGTACTCTAGAACAGGCTGCAGACGCAAAGGTTACTGGTAATGTACGGCAGCAAGTGCTTTACCATCGCAAAAATCTATCTGAAAGGATGAAAAGTGAAAACTAGCTACTCGAATCAGACCTAAACATAAATGATGAACAGCATGCCCGTCAAGGGAAACGCTTACCGGCAAGATCACTATGAAGATGGAAGTCAGTTTACAGCTAGTAGGTCACTCTGAAGAAGCCAGCCTTTGGGATATCCGTTCGTACTACTTTACAAGTGTAGATGCCAGTTCATAATAGTAGCACAACACACCTTCCATCTGACTTTCATCTTCCACCACTTGCTCAATAAATGTAGTCACCTGCCCAATTGTCTAATATAGCTTTGTTCTTGCTCGGAGCAAGCATTGCGACAGGCCAGGTACCAAACCGCCTACATCTCATCCAAAAATAATTATTACAATTTACAAGCTGAAAAGCAAGTTGTTTATTCTGCAAACCAGTCCAGTGGCCATAGTGATAGGAAACAGAATGATAAAAAATGTGCAAGTTTACTGTCACCAAAAAACTTGCACAAAAGAACTTTGGTATCAGTTCCTTCATAAATTTGTAATGGAAAGTTTATCAAGATCGACATACCAAAAGTTACTGAGAAGTTTAAGGGTTAAAAGAGGCAGAATTGAACACAGGAATTGGATGACCAGCTAGTAAAAATGCCAATTGTATACACTCACACGATGTCTTGTCAACGTAAAACAAATTATCCATGTCAAAATATCCGGGTATACATAGTGACATATACTGTTTCAGTTGAAACAATCTTCATTAGCTATACTGAAATGGCATTGAGCTATTATCCGAGATGTCCCAAATCCAAACAAAAAAATTGGGAACATCTTGTTGCATCTTGTTCCAACTTTCAACAATCGAAAAAGAAAATTTAAATCCTTGTTTTTGACATTTCTAGGCTTTTGGTCTTTCAACAGAAATTGGGAACATAAGGCGGATGTCAAAAATATTTTACAGTCAATCAAAATTACATCATTGGATTCTGTTAAAGCATCTTGTTAAGCAATGCAAAAGTAGGTAGGCAGCTTGCATCATTGCATGTTACCGGAAATGAGCAATGTGATCTGCGAATCTCGTAATTTTTGCACAAAAGCATGGGAACTGAATGTGTAGTTTGAGTTCGTTTGACCACAACATATTTGGGAATGCAAATATCCCAAACATTAAAACCTGCAAAAGGGCAAGAGTTACCGGCCGGCAAATTTTCTCAAGCGTAAGCGTAATGGGTGAATGGGGAATGGAATTGGTTATGAAACGAAAAACTTTCAGAGTCTCTACTTTGATACTGCTTGAATATTGATAAACTTTCAGTCTCTAAATATTTATTTTTAACTTGATTCGGAATTAATTTAATTAAGCAACATTTGGGCCGAAGCGAAAGAACAAAGATATTTGGATCATAAACTGATGTTATAGACTCAAGACTCAAGAAGCCTATCACTACGAGCCTAGCATACTGGATGAGTCGTCAGTTTACTATAAATAGAGAGCTCATCATCCATAATGCACATTCAACACTCATAAAGTATCCGGCTCTGAAGAAACCCTAGCTATCATACAGCCAACAAGTGCGTCAAATCCAGTCTCGTCTGTCAGCAAAGCTATCAAACTCTTAGCCATCAACTGCTGAAGTGAGTTCAAGTCATCCGACCTCGCCGACGCCAAACAAAATTTGAATTGACTACAGTAGTCACAAAATTCGTATAAAAAAATATTGTACTCAAATGTTGTCTTTGTATTGATTTCAGAATTCTTGATACAATCTCTATTCTCCTGTGATTTTACTAAATAATAATTTTCTTGTACGTCTGCTTGATGAATGATGTTGATTCGATGTGCGTTACGCAGTGAGTGTTTTTTGGACTTGTTCTTCACTTGTGTTGTCTTTGAAAGGGTCGCCTTGACTTGATCTCGCAAGTTTTAGGAGGTTTGTGCTGACTGTTTCTCTTCTTTCTGAAAAACCATTAAGTCTGCAAATACGCTGCTTGTGGAAATGGAAATGATAATCTCTATTTATAGGGTAGTTGTTGAACTTGCATTAATGGACCTCCTTGATGGGCTTTTGTGATAGACT
>JAWWMW010001373.1:141709-160308 GCA_035048345.1 Echeveria elegans
TGCGTTAGTCTCAAAACTTCATTAATACAAGTTCAAGCTCTCAACCGATATTCAGAGTTTAGCTTGTCATTGCCAAAGTCATTATCATTAATAATTGAACACAAACAACACAAAGAAACACACAAACTAACAAAGTAACCTCGGGTTGGCCGCGCGCGCTCTTGCGCTCGGAATTTTCCTTGGCGACCTTGCTCGACGTATGGTGGTGAACGTCTCTCTTCTTTCTTCCTTCTCCGTGTGTGTGTCTTCGTGCTTCCTTCTTTTTTTATTTGATGCTCGGCCTAGCACTCTATTTATAGTGCTGTGTTAGTCTTCTTGATAAGGACTAGGAAAACAATTCCTAGTAGAATTCAAATTCTTGTTCCTCTTGATAAAGCTTGTTTTTCTTATTTGGCTCGAGTTCCACTTGTAGATAATGATCTTCCGCTTCTTAACCACCTTTTGCTTAGGGAAATCAGTTGCTTTTCCTTATCCTTATCTACTAGCCGGCCCCTTCTTTTTAGAAATACTCATCTCGTCCTTTATCTTCAACTTTCGGGCCACTAAACATCTTTATCTCGCTCTGAGGTCCTCATGCAAGTTGTAGATAATCTATTTAGCTTTCCAACGGTATATGGCTCGTCTTTTTTGGACATCGGATGAATTTTCAAGAGAATTCCTAATCCTACTCAGATTAGTACTCGTATGCGTGCGATCAGCTGCGCGATCAGTTGTACCTGCGCTTGCTTCTGCCCTGCGTGCTCACGCACCTCCAGTTCTTGCACTTACGCACAACTTCATTTTCATCCCTTATTTCTCTGAATTAGCTGAGACTTCCTTCTTAGGAAAAGCGCGTTTAAATATGACTTTTTAGCTCTTATTCATCCTTTCTTCGTTTATCACCCTGAAACACAAAACTACACTAAAAGCGTAATCTTATACATAATAATAAACTAACAAGACTAGTATTAAGGACCTAAATGAGCATCAAAACACACTATCATAGAGGCGTCCGAGTCCTCATCCATCACATCATCTTCTTCTTCGTCACCTGATTCCTCCCCATAATGATCATCTCCGTCTTTTTCACTCGTATCTTCCGCTGCTCCCGAATGTGTAGTACCCGATGAATGCGGAGGAGGTGGTGGGTAGTCCTCATAACCCATTATAGTGTATAAATTGGTAAACACATCTCCTTCCCAAAGAAATCCTTCATATATGTAAGTGGTGAGAGCTTGGATTTGGGCAAAAAGATCCTCTATTGTTACTTTTTGAGGTTTGGAAGAGGATCTGACTTCGTATTGAGAAGGGGGAGGGGCTGGTTTTGTCGGCGAGAAGACATCGCGACCAACTAATTGCCTATGGATTTCGTTACGGTTACGCTCAAGCTTGAGGAACCCTCGACGGATCATTTCCCTTTCACCTACCATCATGACTTTAGTCTCCCAGGAATAGTCTATGTCTTGAATTAAAATGAGTATCTTGTCTTCTTGATGGAATGTTCCTTCACGAATCTTCCAATCGTACCATAATTTTGTATTCTCCTTCTAGATTGATGAGTGAAATATATGTATATAATTTCCACATTTTTTCACTCATATTTTCTGTAGTTTAATAGTAAAATATATTGTTGTAGATACTCTTGATGATGTTTCAGGTCTAAAACATGATTCCTGTGGCTCAGAGAAGTTCAAGATGAAATATGGCAAAAAAGATGTAAAACCGATCAAAGATGAGAAGATTTTGGCAAGGAGTAGCTGACCGGAAAAAGCAAAAAATTTGGCTAAGGACTAGCCACTCGGTCGAGTAACACAGCCACTCGCTCGAGTAAACCCTCCCGTGTTTCCACTTCTAAAGTGTCACTCGACCAAGTAAAAGATCAGTCGATCGAGTGAGATGCTTCTGCCCGCCAGTCGATCGAGTGAAGCCAAAATGAGATTCCAGAGAAGTGTCACTCGACTGAGTGGAGAAGAAGAGCAAGACTTTTGAGACCTTTGGAATGCCACTTCATCCCTCTATATAAACCCCACTTTCATTAGGGTTTTGAGAGATGTTTCTGTGACAATAAATCACAGAGAAAATTAGGGAGAGAAACTATCATTTCCGGCGAGCCATGAGGGAGAACCCACGTCCAACTTGCAGTCATCATCTTCGGCTTCACACTGAGTTTGTTCACTTTTAGTCTCTGGTTATTTTCAATACAAACTCCATACAAAAATATGTTTGTTTTCGCACTCGAAATGAGTGAGTAGTTTGTATATGATGGGGATTTAACGAATCCCTAACACTTGTGAATGATTGAACATTTCAAACTAGTCTTTCTATGAGTAAAATCAAATTGTTATATGTGTTTTAATCCATGCGAATGTAATGTGTGTTAGGTGTTCGATAGAACACTTGGTAGAAATGATATGTGTAGTATTACCTAGAGAAGTATCGATAGATGAACCTATACTAATTTAAGGACTACAACAACTATAAAAAATCGAGTATATTAGCAAGGCGAGAGCAGCAAGGATACTTGAGGGAAAACCAATAACTTAGTCTGAAGCGTATGAAATGAACACTGGTGAAAGCACCGAGAGGATTGAAGCTAGTATTAGTTGAATTCTACGATAGTATTCGATAGACCAAGAGGGTGAGAATCATATTGTCATTATAGTTATTAACATAACAGTGCAAAAGTCGAGAGTGAAAACTAGAGTGTTATACTTCGCTAAGTTTTAACAACAATAACAATTCGAATAAAACTCATCATCTTCTCCACGACTTGTTTAGCACATATCCATGAATGTTAGCGGTAAAGTAAAATTCCTATCATTGTTTTTAGAATTGACAACTTCAACAGCAACATTTTTATGCAAAACAAAAATCGCAACTAAAAGACTTAAAAACCTCAAAAACTACTTTCGTAAACTAATAATAAACTACAACACTAAATTCCAATGTTCCATTGGGTTCGACACCAGGTCACCTTGGTTTTATAAATTTTGTTTGACGCTTGAAATACTTACTGCTACTCCGTGCGTCATAGATCCTGTCATTCTCGTATGAGTTTTGGTGTATTTCGTCGAGTTCGTGTAGCTGGAGTAGTCGATGTTCGCCGGCAGTCGTGGTGTCAAATTTTAAACTCTTTATGGCCCACATCGTCTTATATTCTATCTTGATGGGTAAGTGGCATACTTTTCCAAAGACGAGTTTGTACGGGGACATGCCAATCGAAATCTTATAGGCTGTCCTATATGCCCACAAAGCTTTGTTTAGTTTTGATGCCCAATCCTTTCTGGATCCGTTTACAGTCTTCTCCAAGATGCTTTTGATTTCTCTGTTAGAAACCTCGAATTGTCCGCTAGTTTGTAGGCGATACGAAGCTGAGATTTTACGATACACACCGTGCTTCTTTATAATATTCTCCAGTTGTCTTTCCTTGACATGTGTTCTGTTATGTTAGTGTGAGGGACTGTGAATCTTGGAAGATCACTGACATGAACAATTTCTGAACAGATTTAGCATCACATGTTGGTGTGGCAATCACTTCCACCCATTTTGAAATGTAGTTAACGATTACAAGTATGTACTTGTTACCAAATAATGATGGAAAAGATTTCATAAATTCAATGTCTCATACATCGAAAATTTCGACTTCCAAGATGCCTTGTTACGACATTTGATCTTGCCTTAATATGTTTCCCGAGCGTTGTCAGACATCACAAGTTTTCACAAACTCGTGGGCGTCCTTAAATAAAGTGGTCCAGTACAAATCGTACTGCAAAAGTCAAGAGGCAATCTTCGTCGTGGAACCGTGTCCTCCTGTAGGCAATGAATGTCATTCTTGAAGGATCTTTGTTGATCGGGTTCTCTGACACATCGTTTGTAGATCCCATCAACTTCTAGCCTATATAGACACAGCTCGTCCCAGTAGAATTTGCTTACGTCTCTTAGGAATTTCTTCATTTGCGAGTTACGCACTAAGCAATTTACGAAATCGACGTACCATGGTGGTTCTGATCGTGTCACCTCAATACTAAAAAGTGTTCCCATGCGAGCTCATCTTTAATCTGGTCATAATTATCCTCGATTTCCTTTGATAATTCTAATTGCGATAGGTGGTCGGCCACAACATTTTCAACTCCATTTTTATCCTTTATTTGAAATATCATATTCTTGTAAGAGGAGCATCCATCTAATCAGTATTGGCTTCGCGTCTTTCTTGTACATTAAGTATTTGACTGTGGCGTGATCTGTGTAAACGATTGTGCTTGATCCGATCAAATATTGACGAAACTTCACAAATGAATAGATAACTGCCAACATTTCTTTTTCTGTTGTAGTGTAATTTATCTGAGTGGCATCTAACGCTTTGCTCATATATTGAATTACGTGCAGGCGTTTGTCAATTCTTTACCCAAGTACAGCACCAATCGTGTCATCACTAGCATCAAACATTAATTCAAATGGGAGTTCCCAATCTGGTGCTTGCACAGTTGGTGCAGTGGTTAGAGATTTCTTTAAAATCTCAAAAGTGTGAACACATTTCAAACTTGACGTTGTTAGCCAACAAATTTGTGAGAGGTTTAGCGATTTTAGAAAAATCTTTTATAAACCTACGGTAGAATCAAGCATGTCCGAGGAAGCTTCTTACTCCCTTCGCGTCCTTTGGAGGAGGTAGTTTTTCGATTATGTCGACTTTGGCCCTGTCCACTTCTATTCCTCTCTTCGATACGAGGTGTTCAAGAACGATTCATTCGTTCACCATCAAGTGACACTTTTGGCAATTTAGCTCCATATCCATCTCGATGCATTTCTTCGGAATGTCTCTTAAATTGGTAAGTCAATCATCGAACGAATGCCCATGTTTCGAGAAGTCATCCATAAAAGCCTCCATCGTCTTCTCTAAATAGTCTGAGAAGATGGACATCATGCATTGCTGGAACATTCTGGTAGCGTTACATAAACCGAATGACATAAGTCTATACGTGAACGTGTCGTAAGGACAACTAAAAGTAGTCTTTTCTTGGTCCTCGGGATGTATACCATTTATGCACGGGTAAGAGTTCAAGCATTTGGTCAATATATAGGATCGAAAAATGATCATTTTTAGTCACAGTATTCAACTTTCTATAGTCGATTCACATGCGATATCCTATTACGGTTCTAGTGAGGATCAGTTCATCTTTATCATTTCTGACAACAGTTAAACCTCCCTTTTTAGGTACCACGCATATGGGACTAACCCAATCAGAGTCATGAATTTAGTAGATTATTTCGCATCTCTAAATTTTGTAATTTCTTTTAGCACAACTTCTCCCAACTTAGGGCTTAATCTACGCATGAATTCTCTAGAGGATTTTGCATCATCTTTCAACCGAATTCTATGCTTCGGGACTAATGCCCTTCAAATCATCTATACATACACATTTCATGCAATAATTTCATTGTTATCTAAAGATGCATTGATGATGACAGGTAATGAATTGTTTGGTCTTAAGTACTCATACCTTAGATTTGGTGGAGGATTTATAAATTCCAACTCAAATTCCTTACCTTTAGGTTTTTCTTGTTTGCTGCCCCTAAGTCCGCTTGATCCTCCTTGATTTCCATCAGGGAACCGTACTTTTCTTCCAGGCTTTCTGTGTTTAAAATTTCACTTTCATCGAAAGGATCAGAGCCGTCATGGTCATCAATAATGTTGCTACTTTCGACTAAGTTGCAGTCAATAGAGCAAGTGGGTGATTTAATCATTTGGGAAAGTTGGAATTTTATTTTCACTGGCCCTAGGTTTAGCTCTATTGTTCCATCATCACAACTGATTAAGGTTTTTACAGAAATTTTTGCGTGAAGGTTGTCATCCATTCCCAGTACATATAAATCTACGAGTATGTAGTAATTTCCTACTTTGACAGGCATATCCTCTAGGACACCGTATGGAACCCTCTTCGATCTATCAGCTAGCCTAATGAAAAGGGGTGTACTAGTCAATGTTCATATCTCTAGTTTTTTTATACAAGATATTAGACATAATGAAAATTCTGGATCCCAAGTTACATAGCGTATCTTTTATGTCACAATCTCCCACAGTAATGGGAATGGTGAAAGAACCGTAGTCCTTGGCTTTTCTTGGCATGGAGTGCTTGATACCATCCTGCAATTCGCGCCTAAGGCTACATGGTCCATTTTTTCAGTTCACGCCTATGTGTGATAATGTCCTTAAGGAACTTAGCGTATGTGGGCATTTGAGGATTACCTCAGAAAATGGGAGCGTCACGTGAAGCTTTTGTAATATTTCAGTGAATCTATCTAAACTCGCTTTCTCCTTTGCTTTTACTTCACATTGAGGGAAAGGCAGTGGTGGTACGTAGGCTGGCGGAGCTATGTATGGTGCTTCCTCCTCTTCCATTGCTGCTTCTTTATTCATTTGTCTTTCCTTTTCCTTGTTGGAGCTTTTCTCATTTGCCTTAGATTCTTCGAGTACCTTACCATTTTCAGCATAATTGCACGTCATTTCCTTGCTGAACTTGTGTATTCATCATTTACATCTGGTTACTGATCATCTGGGACATTAGTTGCGATAATGATGATTCCTCTTGTTTCTTATCATCGAACCTTGTGTTGAAGCTTTGAGTAATGTTTCGACTATTGTGATACTGTCCTCTTTGCTGATTTCCTCCTAGGGGTTGAATCTTTGATTGTCCTTGGGTATTATTGTATGCACTCCAAGATTGAGCGTTAGTTGTCGTGGTCAGTTTGGAATATTGATTGAATCTTACAGTGTGTTCTTGTCTTTGCACGTTGGTGGTACGCACGGTCTATCATACTCTCTACCTATGTAGTTTACGTCCTCCCCTTGAGTTGCTCTACGAGGGTCGTACGCGTCATCATGCACTTCGTTTGCTTCGTAGATTGGTTGTTGTTCTCTTCTTTTGTGTGAATGTTTAACTGTCGAACTGTCTGCATGAGGGACTTAGTTGTTTTGGTAAGCGAATCGATATCGTCTTTTGTTACCACCCTTGAGTTTGCTTCATTTTCTCCTTACTTGAGGTGGTTGCGTTCTCCACTGATCGGTATTAAAATTATCTAATATTTAGGCACATATTTGCCTATATTCCTCACATGTATCGTATGAAATTGGTCAAATTCTACACTCGTATTTCCATTTCAGGGTTAAAACACGATTCTCATTACTTGGAGGAGCTTGAAGTGAAATATAACGAAAAAGGCGTCAATTCGAGCAAAAACAACAATGTTTTCGGCAGTTTGACCTTTCCACCTTAAAAAGCTTGCTGATCGTACATGTGATGTCCAAATCAAGCAAGCTAAGCACCGTTGGAAAGCTAATTCAATGATCTACAACTCTTAAGTTTACTTCAGAAGAAAATTCGGAGAGGAAGTATTGTTAATCGATCAATTAAAGTCTGCTCGATCGAGTAACTAGTCTCTGCTTGCATGCAGTTGGACCTTCAGAGCTTCAAAAGCTTCCACAGAGCTCATCCGATATCCGATTAAGGTGAAACAAAGTGGGTTGGAAAGAACACTCCCTACAACTCTTATGCGGACCGCAGAAGCAGAAAGTCTTCTCGATCGATTAAAAAATCTCACTCGATCAAGTGATCCAGAGAGGGTTCACTCGACCGAGTGACTCAGAGCAGTGCAACCTTTCGACTTTCCCTTACTTTTGCAGCACGAAAATGAGCCTTTTGACCTGCAATTTTCTTCCCCTCTATAAATACAACATTATGACTAGGGTTTTGGATGTTTTTCACACACCAAAAGTTCCACCGAAAACTTAGAAAAAATGCAGCCAAGAAGTGGTGTTTTTTCGGCAGCCAAGAAGGGGATTTTGGATGGAAATTGAAGTGAAGTCGTGAGCCTCATCAACAACACCTCAAACCGAGTATTTCACACACTCTCCTCTGTTTAATTTCAGTACAATTTCATATAAACGATGCTTGTTTTCTCACTCGAAATGAGTGAGTAGTGTGTTGATGATGGGGATTTGATGAATCCCTAACACTTGTGGATGTTTGAACATGTCAATTTCATACTTTTAAAGAGAAAATTCAGATTTGATATGTTGGTTTTAGTTCATACCATATGATGCATGCTAAGTGTTTGACGAAATGCCTAGTAGAGTTATGTGAGTAGTATTGTCTAAGGAAGTATCGAGAGATGAACTTGGATTAATTTAGGAACTAAAACAACTATAATATCTAGTAGAATTGCAAAGCGAGAGCAGCGAGGATACTAGAGTGAAACTGAATAACTTAGCGTTAAGCGGACAAAATAAAAACTAGATTTGTATTACTCAATGGAGCCAGGGATGGTGAGAGGATATAGAGCTAGTCTAGTTGCGTTCTACGATAGATATTCAAATAGCCGAACGGATGAGAAGTTTATCGTCATTACTGGTTTTAACATGATAGTTCAACAGTCCAGAGTGAGAGCTATATTTTGTTACTACTCTGCTAAGTTTTACATAAAATCAATATGAATAAACTCTACATTATTTTCATGACATGTTTAACATATATCAATGAGTGTTAGTGGTGAAATCATATTCTTGTCATTGCTTTTTGATTGATAGTATTAATAACAACACTTTCATAACACAAAATCACTCTTAAAAGACTTATAAACCTCAAAAACTACTTCAGCAAACTAGTAATAAACTATACAACTAAATTCCACTGTTCCCTTGGGTTCGACACCAGGTCACCTTGGTTTTATAAATTTCTTTTGACATGTGATGAAATACACCGCTATTATCACCGCGTCAAGCCGGTACATAACAATAACATTTACCATAACAATATGCCTTCATAGGCTGAATGTCACATAACAATAACATTTTTCCATGGGAGCTCTAAATGACATCTCCCAAATCTAGGAGGATATCGCGGTCTACGTTGTCGAATATGTTGCTTGGTCCAAGTTGTGTATTTTCTGTCTCTCGGCCTGAATCGGTTTTGTTGGGCGCCATGATACTTCTTTGTAGGTCGACCTTTAGGTGACTCTGTAGTTGCTGGTCCAGGATGTCTCCAGTAATGTGTTGTCTGGTTTACTCGAGGTTTCCTTTGATAGACCTTTGAGGAATTCAACACACTTAGTTTGAATATGACCTGATTTTTTAAAGAAGTCGCACACCCCAAATATCTTTATTCTTGATTTTAACTGAATTTGCAGGGCGATCTACAGGTGACTTTGGCACTGTGGCTGGAATCGAAGCTGAAACAAATTTTGTTTCTTCAGCTGTTTCATGTCCTTCTGAGCCAAGTCTAGGGTGTCCACAATTACATATCCTCTAGTCTACAAGAAATTTTCAAAGTCTTTCGATCATGTGCTCTTCATGTTGTGAGTCTTTGTTCTTTATCACACTCATATTTGGTTACTTTGTGAGCATCAATTTCCTCATTCAACTGCTCCTCTAGCTTAGATAATTTCTCTTCCAATTTTGCGATATTCTCTTCGAGGGACTACTTTTGTAGTTTTAAATTGCTGGTTTCTTTGAAGAGAGCTGTGTTTACTTTCAGAATATATGTCCATTGCTGGAATAGTTCAGTGTACTTTCAGCTATAACTTCATCTGTAGGTTCTTATTCGTCTGAGTCTTCATCTATGATTGCAGTTTCATTCATTTCTTCTTCAGTGATGGATGTAAGAGCCATTAGATTATTTTCTTCTACATCTGATTAATCTGAATATGAATCAGATGATTTGGCCACCATAACATTCTTCTTTCTTCTAAGAGCAGTGGGACACTCACTCTTAAAGTGTCCAAATCCTTGACATTCATGGCATTGCAGCTTATCATTGAAGTTCCCTAGGTTATTCTTCTCAGGACTTTCTTCCCTTTGATCCGGATTCTGAGATCTTCTGACGCTGGAACTTCCTGGCCTGAAGTTGTCTTTCTTTCTGTTTCCACGTTCTTTGCACTGCTTCTTGACAAACTTCTCTAGCTTTCTAACCATCAGTGCAATGCCTTCAAGGGTGTCGTCTTCAGGTCGAGCTTCAGATGGAGCTCTGGACGAGACTTCAACTTTTAAACCAATATTGTAATTGGTTTTCTTTTCTCCTTCTTGTTTATTTATCGGACTTTCAAACATCCAAAGTTCTCCTGTTAATTCGTCTAGGCTGAGTTTGGACAGATTGTTTGAGTCTGTGATTGAGCAGATCTTCATATTGTAGCTTGCTGGTAGAGATCTTAGAGTTTTCCTTACAAGGATTTCATCGGTCACAACTTGACCTAGAGCTGCAGCTTAATTAGACACATTCATAAGTCGAGTTGTAAAGTCAGTTACAGATATCCTTATCACTCATTTGTTGAGGCTATATTTGAGAATGCTTTGTAGAATAGGGTTCTTCATGATTTCATTGGAGTATCTCGCTAAATCAATGTTCGAGGCCATGCAGATTGCCTCTTCTGTTGCATGCTAATGCTCCCATCTTTTCTGTAAGTAGTAGGGGAAGTATAAGCTCTTTTACTGATAACTTATGACGAGTTATCAATCCCCACCCATCTTTTATTACGTCGATGTATGGAAATTTATAGGTGATATTTGCGGTGTTGTTGCTGTTTAAAATTTTTCGTCCTCACATTTCTTGTCCATTACCTGTTCTGAAGTCATATTTTACACAGGGACGGATCCCATTAATTGGCTGTGGGGGAATTAGTTCGTAACTCGTAAGTATCAATTCTCTTATGTATGTTTCTTCATTGCTCTTACACGATGGACCGCCTTTACTCGTAATGATATGCTACACACGTAATCTTCTAATGTGTTACTTAGATATTTGCTGACATGGAAGAGCTAGGTGTCCGGCCAAGTGTTGCAGTTGTTAACATGGTTGGAGAAGTATTCCAAACGTTAGAAATGTTGGACAAATAAAAAAAAAAAAGCTGAAGGAGAAATATCCCCTGCCAAAATGGGAATACCGCTACATAAAGGGAAAGCGGGTCAGAATTCGTGTGAATGGCTCAGATGAAACAATTCATGACGACACTCACAAGCAATAAGATGGAAAACATGACAACTTGGGTGTGGACAACAATAGATATGTTGAAGAAAGCAAACAAGACTAGAAACAATTGGGTGACTAAACAACTAAATTTGCGTGTAGGAAGTATGTTGTGCAGCCTTAAATTAGCGTTTTTATAGTGGAGGCAATGTCACATAATGTGCTCAATTTTAAAGTTACTTCTTCGTTGCAAATAAAGTGCGTAAGTCGAAACATGATTTTTTTTAAAAAAAGATGCAGCATTTGCATTAGGCAATCTATTAGATAACGTTTAAAATTTCATATGGACTTGCAATGTTCTAAAAGCATTCTACTTGAATCACTTTGCGCAACATAGTGCAAGCGAAAACTATGGCCGGTTCAAAATTTCCGTTTACAACAATGTCTTGCTGGAAGTGTTTCCTTAATTTCTTGTTTAACACGTACAGCACAGCAGAATAGTTGGGTTCATGACGTGCAAATATTCTCAGCACTTATAAGTTATGTGTATCTGTCGTTCTAATTAGAGTTGCAGATATCAAAAGCTCCTAACAAACACGAGAAAGATAAAAGAGTACATGACGTTCATGATTTTGGTTTCTGTGTTGAATGTGAACATAACTCCGTGCATCAATTAGGCTAGCTCTAGGTGAGAACCATTGTGGTATCTGACCTGTATGTGGAATAGACTTTAGAGCCTGCATACATATTGGTTTTCTAGCATCTTGGCAACTCTTTGTCATGTCGAGTATGATTAATTTAGTCTACAACAAAAATGGGTTTACAGTTCATCATGGCCTTGGGGTTGTTGCTTGTTCAGTTGGTCCAACTTCTCTTCCAATTCCTGTCATATTTAATGGACAACAGATCAGGGGCATGCAGATGAGCAGTGTGACAACACATCTTTCGTGTAAGATGACTTACCTTGAGCTTTTCTTCATTGCAGAGTGCTGGGGTGGATAATATTGCAACATATCTGTGGTGCGAGGATATAGGATTGGTATTTTAATCATTAAAAAACTGTATAGGTTACCAAGGAATAGTGTAATTGCTGAAAACTTACTCGCAGCGACTTGGCTCATCCACATCAGTGACCTCATTACTCAAGCCACACCTTAGCTTGACCTGGATTGTAAGCAAAATCATTGACTGATAATATTTCCAAAATAAATGGATCTCTAAAACAGAAACTGAAACCTTAATTTTGCAAGAAAAACAAGAAAAACAGACAGGCCACGACAACCAAAACACTTGAATGAAATCAAAGCACGAAGAGACCAATGCTTTATACTTGTGCACATTCACTGCGGCAGTTACCTTGATACTTCTATCAGGACCATTCCAGCACTTGTCACCATTTGAAAACACTATAGTTCGGTATGAATCCTCAAATTTGTCCCAGTTCCTATTTCCATCGTGGAAAGAAACCAAATGTGAATCAGACTGAGATATAACATTTTCCAGATGAATCCAACCATCAACCAAAAACAATTGTTATAACTTCAACAAACCAGTTCGCTGAATAAACTTAGATAGTGATGATGTCAGAGACATTCTCTAACAGTTCAGCACAGAGGTTTGAAAATATGTAGGAATGATTATAAAGCATTCTACTCTTGTAACTCGAATGTGCATATTGCAATATCAAAAAGAAAAGGATACTAAGTCCGGTAGCTTACCCCAATCTGGTTGAACTGTGGCCCTCCTCCTGGGTGGCCTGCTTATATGGACATATTTTGTAAACATACCTAATGCCAAAAAATTAATCTCAGGTTCAAATCCAATGATATTAAGTGAGATAATTATGTATTACGAGATATTAATCACTTATTCTGCTTGCTCTCGAAACATCGACCATAGAATGAAAAGAATTCTTTCTCTGGTCCTGTAGCAAGATGAATACAATTAGATATGTGATAGGTCTGAGGAAATCCTTTTTGGTCAACTATGGCATAGCTGACATTAGAGACGTGCTTCTACTATTTAACAACTAGAGGCAATGTACATCTGAGATAATCAATCAAAATACTAACCAAAATCTTGCTTTAGCTTCTTTTTCAAACTGGAAATTCTTGAAGTAATTTTGGACAATTTTGCACTAGATGCCTCATACTCCTTCCGTACATTATCAGCATCTGCAAATACCAGCAATTAATTGTGTGTTCATTACCATTTTCTCGTACACTACCAACAAGCTATATTTATGTTCCTCTGGCCAACCTTTTTCAGAAGTATGACTCAATCAAGTGAGCTTTTACAAACAATCACGAATGTTACTGCAACATGATGTATTGGCTGTTTACATGACTCTGTCAATATAGTCATGAAACGAATGCCAAAATATCATCATTTCTTGAAAACAAAATGATAAATACTTACACGAATCAAATTTATTGGCTTTTTTAATAAACAAAAACTATGCTATTAGAAAATATATACTAAATACCTGATATGTTCACCGGGCTTTTAAACAAGTTAACAGCTTGTATGATGCTCTGGACTGTTTGCTGAATCTTTGCCAACCATGAAGGACTGTTTGAGGATGTCAAGTCTATAGATAATTTAGGACTCCAATCAGCTTATATGACTATTTAATCATTGTAATTTTTAAGTAATCAACAAGATACTATGGAATGCTTATGTACATACCCGATGTATCAGAATCATCGTCAGAATCGTATGTGTAAGAAGAGCCATCATAGCTACTATCCTCTTCACTATGATCTTCATCAATATGGTCTTCTGGAACATCTTCAGCATACTTTCCTCTATCATCATCAGTTTCTGAATCGTAACCATATTCTTCATCCTCGGTATCCTTTAGTATTTTGTCATGATCTTCATTATTCTCTTCATGAGATACCTCAGCTTGATCATCGGTACTTTCTCCTGTCCAACGTGAAGCAACTCGTCGCCCTAACTCCTCCCTTGACAACTCCTCCATGCTTTCAGACTTGTCTTTGTCCTGCAGCCAATATCATGACATGATGTCAGACATGACCAATGATAATCACGATACTGAGAACAATGCAGAAGCCGAGAGGAATACTACACGCACTCATCAAGAAACAATATTTATTGTCAGCTAAACAAATGTACACCTGGGATAAATGCCAGATAAATTGTGAGAAACACTGGTTTATGCGAGGAAAATGAAGAGAGTCCTAAATTTTGAAGGAAGATCATTGGAAAGAATATCAGGCGGAAGTCCACAAGAAGTTAGCAGTGTCCATTTGTTGCCATCTTTTTTTTCATATTCTATGAAAAATCAAGAAATACGCATTTCGGCACATCAAGTTTAAAGGACAAAATATATTAACGTCATACTTTACCTTATTCACATCCGTCAACGACTCTTTAGTTAATGAATCATCTTGATGATCCCCAATGTCATGATGCTAGATCATAAGAATCCAGATGCAGCATACAAACAACGGCATCAGCAGGAACAGCCAGAGAGGCAAATGTTAATATAACATGAACCACGCAGTCTCATGTGTACCTCTTCGTTGTGCTGCAATGAGTCTTGACTTTCTAAGTCGTCTTGATGGTGATCCTTGGCATGTTCTTCATTTTCCTCTTCCTCTATTGTATTAGCGTTATCTTCGGGCAGATCCTGCACGAAACATATATTATTAAGTTAGCAAGATGATGCATATCGTATTAGCGGGGTGATCGAATTTTAAAAAATTCTAATAAGGTTACTGACATAAATCTGGCACAACAGTTTGATCAACACCATCTTTTTATAATAACAGATCTTTTTCTTGCAGTTGGCACAATCCAGTTTTCACTGTAACGAATCATTTTGGCAATGAAGTTCTAAATTTGAACAGGATGCGAGGGTAAATTCGCTGGTCTTAGGTACACGAAAGCAGTGAACACAAAAAGATCATTTCAAGAAATATTGATTTGTGCTATGAAAAAAGAAGATAGAAACTGATTATGATTCAAGTTGGCAAAAAATTCTGACCAAATGCGCATTTGTATCCTCCTCCAGAAGCCCAATGTCATCTTCATGTTTAGTTTCAAAAGATTTCTCTTTTTCATCACCAACATCCTCTTCTGTTTTTTTCTCAGCATCGGCTTCCTCTTGTTCCTTCTTTTCATTATCTTCTTTCTCTTTCCGCAACCGTTCCTCCTCCTCCACCTTCTCAATTTGTTCTTTGCGATCTATACAAGGTTGTCACTAGTCAAGAAAAACGTTTTACAGCATATCACAATCAAACATAAGACATCAAGTACGTATTGATACTTTAAATGATACAAGAATCGCCGTCATGTAACCCTCAGTATAGTGGACTGATGTGAGAAAATATTGAGCGGGATCGAAGTAGCAGTCAGAAGAAATGAATTTCAGTTCCATAGATAGGCTCTACTTCCACAAAAAGTGTCACCTGCGTAATTGAGCGTGTCTAATTTCTCTTTCATATTACTAAAACTCTGCAGGAGGTTTGTGTGCTGATTTTTCAGACACAGTCAACCGATTAATCATATTGTATAAAAGGGCATGATCTTGTATAATTAACATTTCTCTTTCATATTATTAAATTGTAAAGAGGTTTTGTTTGTTGATCACTTGATCTCTCATAAATTGTCAGCGGCTTCACCATAGCCATAAAATGGGCATGGGTTTCTATTCACAATTTGCCTACATACTATTAAAATTGCACAGGGGTTTTGTTGGTTGATTCCCCAAAATAAACAGAGTTTCAGCAGTTAAATAGGGGATGAATCACATGCATAAGAGAATTAGTACATGTGTAAGCAATAAAGGGAAAGGAGAGAGACACTGCCATCAAGTTCAAGTGTTCAACACATAGAGAAAAACAAATTGTCGTCATTTACTATTAAGTAAATATTAATCTTAATTGCAGCTGAAGAAGATACTCAGTGAATGCGACTTGAGCTTCATAGTGTACAAGTATAAACTTATGTAGGGATTGTTGACTTAGGTTACTTATAATACTGACGTAAACCAACAAATATACGGATCATCAATCAGAGTTTTGATGGGTGATTGATAGCTGTATGTGAAACATCATCAGTACTGCTACTGTATGAAATAATACTTAGTATGTTGCACATATCACCAGCGTAAAAAATGCAAAACATGATTCTTGCATAAGTTCACCTTAACTATTAAAATAAATTAGTCCAGCTTTATAAATTGTGTTTGATGCATTGAACAAGCACGCATGTTTTAACCAGAATAGCAGATTAACCTTATACACGACAGTCAGAAATAAAATGCAAATTAAACATTCAATTGCAGAGAGCGTTGGCATACCTTTCAACTGTTGAACAAGATCCTTCAATATTTTTTCTTCACTTTTGAGTTTGGATAACTCTGCCTCGTCATTGGCTATTGACAGTTTTGCTTTTTCAATTTCTTGTTTCCTTATAGTTGTCCCTTCTCGGTATGTACTAATCTTCTTCTTCAGCTTATCTCTGGCAACTTTTCCTGCCTCCCAGCATGTATTTTTACAGGTAACCGAACCATCATACTCATCGCTGCCATCACAACAGTCTGTGCATAAATGGCAGTCAATATCATATAAGGAAAAAAAAAGACTACTAAACACGAAAACGGTATACTGTACTATATAAGATATATGTTCATTGCATATAATAAAGTACTGACTTAACAATACTAAAGAATAAACTACACAGAACAATGCTTTGTAAGTGTCCTGTAGGTGGGAAAACATAAACAGAATTTGCAAACCAGAAAGTTATGGACAAAGTGGCAAAAAATGAACCCCTATAATTATAGGACTAAAATTAAATAGAATTATAAGGTTATCACAGCGCAAGGATCGCAGATGCTATTTACGACCAAAAGGATATACTTAGATTTCAGTTATCAAGACCACATGCACAGACTGACAACAGAAGAAAAAAAAAATTCCAGCAATCTTAATCTCACCACATATGCCATCATTGACCCTAGATGAGTATAGAGTAACAGGTACATGCCCCACATTTCGGCAGTAAAACTTCCCATTCGGACACGCAGATGTTCCTAGAAACAAACACATATCAAAAGCCTTTAAACAAAGTATAAACCACGACCTAGAAACACAAAAAGTAAAAAAAAAAATAAACACCAAACGTGAGTAACAATGCCATCCTTTGTCGGTGAAAGACAAAAAAAACCTTCCGTAATCATTCTGCTAAAAGTTATAACAAGTGAAACCGGATAAACAAACCAGGCTCATCGGAGCCATCAGCACAGTCGCAGAAATCATCATTCAACTGAGATCTGTTAAGCTTGCTGGATCCATCTCTACAATTCAATAGATCACCAGACGACTTGTAATACTTTTCATCTGTAGATAATCATACACAGAAACGAAGTAAACTAAAGTATCAAGCATACGAAACGATAATCTGGGGCGGGGGAGAATAAGTGTAGACCTTCAGGAGAGACGCCAAGGAGCGGATGAGTCGGAAAAGATCTAGTGAGGGGAGATAGAAAGCAGAGAGTTGTGAGTGCGAGCAATTCGAAGGGGATTGTGTGATTCATCTTCTCGATTTTAGGTCGGGCAAGATGAATGAAAAAGGATTTTTTTAAAGAGAAAATTGGAGAGTTGCGAGGTGGACTTGATACTGTTCGGTAATCGGATCGCACCAACGGCGTCGTTTTAGTCATTGGTGCATATTGCATTAGGTATTCAAAGGTGTAGTAGATATCTCAAGTTCTGGAGCACTTCCTCCCAGTAATTTCTTTATTTTTTTTTATCCAAAGCCTGCACTGTTTCAAATCAAGACATTGTTAATTAGTCATATATTCAAATAAGAAACTGTTATCTCATTTCTTTTTAGTTCATACTGTTAATTACACATTGTTAAAGCCGCACTGATGTACTATCAACAGTCCCTAAAAATATATATATATACAAAGAAATTCATGGTCCTTCCGCTTTGATTCTTCTGTCAAGTTTTGTTCAACCCATTTCTGCATTCCCTCAGAACCTGAATACAAATATTTAAGAAGTGGCCATTCATAGCCTTCTTCACACGCGCTAGGCTGCACATTCGTTTCACTTTGTTTCTCTAAATTCGTGGGTCTCTTTCTTCACTAATTCTTTGTTTCAATGACTTTTTCTGACACAAAGTGTTGTGAATCTAGCTAGCCCTGTTACTTGACTACTACCGATTCTATCCTTATCTAGACTAAGGTCTTGAACCTAGAAACTTAAGTTCCTATACTTCTATAAATTTCCGCAGCTTTGTAACTATTCTATACAATCAGATACTTCACAAAACCTAGCCAAGAACTTATGTACTTTATTCTATATGCCTAGAATTATCCTGTCCAACGTTCTAATATGACTAAACTTATGCACAACACTAATGCAACAAATTCAGCAGCATAACAGTGCCACTGCAATGCCTAAACCACTAAGTTATTACACAAGAATGTAGTTAAAACTACCCTGTCCTAGTGTATACTATCACTTACAATTAAAACCTGTCCTAGTGCTAATTTCACAACCTGAATGGCTCAAGAATTTAAACAAGCAAACAGGAAACGTAAAGAAACTACACAAGATTTTTTATACCGTGGTTATATGACCATAAAGGCCTTTAATCCACGTTGAGCTCGGTGGCTCGGTTAAATCC
>JAWWMW010001374.1:0-17375 GCA_035048345.1 Echeveria elegans
CGGGCGGGCGAGGCGAGCGGATGAGATTCGCGGAGGCCCGTGCGAGGGTTGTCGTTTCGCTGTAACTAGAGATTTTAGTTGATGAATCAACAGCATCGCGCCTTCTTCGCAGGCAGCTCCTCTCAGGTATGTATGAATTTTCTGCTGAATCATGTTGATCCTGATTGCGGCAGGTTTGGGAATTAAGGTTTCTATAAAACCTGAATACCTAATCAAACCTCCGGTACGTTCCCTCTTTCCTGTTTTACAATTTTCCTAATTTTTTCATCTCACCATGGTTTTTGTAGTGCCACAAGCTAGAGATATTGCTATGAGTACTTTTGAGTTTAATTTCCAACTGGAGAAGTGAATTCTGGCTGAGTTTGACAAAGATCCCCTAAACTGGAGCAGAGTTGTCTCTGAACTCTTTCCGACTAAACCAACACAAGTACCTACTTCTGGTGCGGTTAGTTCTCTCTTCATTCGGTTCCTCACGCTACACCGCATTTTTGTGATGACTGATGGGTAATAATTAAATTGACAGTTCGTGTGACTGATTTGGGGTGGAGTCTCTTGTTTTGGCTTGATGATCTTTGCTTTGGAGATGACAGCTGAATTCTTTGATCACTATGAATTCTTAGTTGGCTTATAACACTGAAGTAGAATTGTTATATTCAGGGTTCAGGCAAAGACCCCATTGTAAGCTAGTTAAATTTTAATAGTTTTGAACAGAATATATTTATGGAACTGTTTCATGTATTCGCTTGTACCGTCAAAAAAACCCCTATATCCGACCCCAAGCTAAGAAATTTTTGGCTCCGCCTCTGCTCAGTCCCAGCCGTCTCTGGCACCCCAAATTATAAATCCTGGATCCGCCTCTCGAACAGGGCTGAAGAGAACAAAGAGTGGGAAAGTCACTGCCAATCCGGTCATAGTCCCGGCAAAGATTAAGCCAGCTAGGGTTAGTAACGTCCCGCCGACGGGTAACATACCCATGATCGTTAGGACTTTGGTGGTGTATGGTCCTGCATTTTGCTGTTGTCCATGCATGCCGCCGGCATGTTGTTGAGTGAAGCGGGACTGCTTGTCGGTGTACTGAGGATGGTGTTGGGTGTGGACTTGGAGCTGGTGAGTTGCATGTCCTCTGTCCGCCATTTTCTCAGCTGATCAAGAATTGATTCGATTAATAATTGGTACTTGTTAAAAATGGCAAACCCTTCTCTTCCATCAAAACGAATGGACGTGGAGAGAATGATTCTCTTCCATCAAAACTAGTGAACAAAGAGAAAATATTTCTCTATCATCCTTTAATTTAGTTGCTGTATTAGTATAAATACTTCTGTTTGTGTGCTTAAGAAAACACATCAGAAAAGCACAAAAAGAAAAGTGCGGAGATACAGAAAAGAGAGTAAATCTCTCTGAGAATTATTTGTAAAAAGAAGCAGCAGTTTTTGAGTGTCCAAATAAATTTTATAAGATTATTCGGGTCCATTTACGCTTCCAACAGTACTGTTAAAGTTGTGGAAATTCTGAATGAGATGAAAAGTGTAGGTAAATGAAGTTTGGAGGAAGGGGATTTAAAGAGAACTGTTAAAGGACACGTGGTGCGAGGAGAGACGAGTAAGACATGCAGAGGCCAACATTTGGACGGAGATGAAATGAACGACAACATATTTTAATAGGTGTTGTGCCTGTTTGTCACGTTTGTTAGGTCCGTTTGATTGTGGAAAAAAAGTAAAAAAATAATAAAAAATATAAAAAAAATATTTTTTAATAAAAAATATAAAAAAATGTTTGATCTTATTTTATTTATTTTATCATTTTTTTACAATCAAACACATATTTCATTTTCATTTTTTTTTAAATTTCATTTCTTTTTCTTTTTTCCCCACGACCAAACTCCAGACCGGCGTCCTCGAAAAATGAATTTTTTTTGAAAAACTTTATTTTGTTATACAAAAACAAACCTATGAAAATGAAGTTGATTCTGGTCTCTGCCTTACTGATGCTTTGTTTTTGTTGACGGCATAATTGAAGAAAATTCTTGACCAGCCATTGACGGCTGCTGTATTTTGATGTCATCTCCTTCTCCTGTTTGCTGTTGGAGACTAGACAAGTTAAGTCAAATGCAAAATTAAAAGAAGCATATTCAATCATGCACTCTGTGTCTTCATTAATAAAAACTCATAAACATCTGGAGACTCCTCCTTTCACAACTCATAAAAACTCATAAAACACACACTTGAAGACTCCTGCTTTCATCCGTTCATTCGGTTCGGTGACACCGAAGGTAGAGCGTAGAGTTGAGTTTTGTTCCTCTGCAGAGCGCGGTGTGAAACATGCTCCAAGTTATAGAGTGGTTGAAACTATTATAGAGGACGGGCCTGGGCCGAGATGTGGACATTAGTTGACGGCTGTTGCTGCGGTTGGGGAGGAAGGTTCGCCTGGGTATATTGGTCTGAGGTTGATTTTGTTTGGTGGAGAAACTGCTTCGGGATCAATTTTTCATTTTTTTTAAATAGTCGGCCCCGGCGGTCCAGATCGAAACCCGTCGGATTTGGATCGGACAGCCGAAAACCAAAAACCTCAAAAATTCCAGACTGTGGACCGAGACGGACCGATTCGACAAAACTCAATCAGTCTTTCAGTCCGGTCCGAAAATGTACATCCCTAGTTCAATGGATAAGATTTTTAATATGAAAATGACCTCTGTTTTCTTGTTTTGGATTTTTGTATTTAATGAAAGCTGCTGCTGTTGCCGTTTGCATGCAAAACAAAAACAAACTGCTCAGCAAGTCAGCAACAGCATCAGGTAACTCGAATGTTGAATGAAGTTTGCAGCATTTAAGTATTTTTATTTATTTATATTGTAAAATCGAATCCAAATATCCAACGTTGCCGCTTGTGTACCCAATTTCCAAACCTCATTTTGTACAATAAATAAAACAAAGTATTTTACATTATGTTGAAAACAAGGAATGATTTACACAGAGATCTTCAGTTGCCATTCACTTTGTGACTAGTCCCAACTCCTAGAGAAGACTGCAGACCATTCAAATCTTGCATATTAGCACAAAATGGACATTAAGACTTCTTTGGCTTGCAGGAGGGGAAGAATGAGTTCCACAGGCCAGGTTTAAGCACTCATGCCATGACGAAATAATCGCGGATAGTTTTTCGCTTCACAGAAGATGGAGGATTTAAAACGGAGGTTGGACCTCTGAATCACTCTCCTAATTTTCAATGAAATCTAAGTTTGCAGAGTAACTTCTTTTTGTAGTTTTTGTAGGTGTCACCAAGCTTGCATTGAGGTTGTTATCTACTTGGAATTGTGAACAAGGTGAAGGTGGTCTGTAAGTGCTATCAGGTTTTTCTTTACCATCATCCAAAACAAGTTTTCTTGATTCGGAAGGGTAGACAGCCATGACATGTCTTCTGATGGAATATGGAGATTTCATGCATGTAGAGCAAGTGTTCTCGATGTCCCAAATGCGAACCTAAGAATGGAATAAGTATGAGATATAGCCCTTCAAAATATATACATTGTGCTACGAATATGACTCTTATATTGTCAGATTTATGAAAACACTTTCACGTTTATTTCCTAAAACAGTGAACAATCAGAGTAAGAACCGTGAAATCATCAGAAGCAGTTGCGATTTTCCCAACTTCAGATGGGCACCTGGCATAGCAAGACAGGCAGTTAAAGTTAGTACCTCAATGACAAATACTACAAGTCGTTAGAAAAATGTTTAGGCAGTCAGATAATTAGGCAATTATTTGTACCAGCTTACGGCTGTTACTTCTTTATGGTGGTTTTCCAGTGTTGTTGGGTCTGCATGTGGCTTGTCAACCTAGTTAAGCACCATTTGGATAAGAGGGTGATTAGAATATAAAATACCAAAGCGTAACTATTTCAAAAATAAAGCTAAGTACAAGCCTGCAATATAGGTATGATATATGAACAGTTACCGAAAACAAACCTGCCAAATATATGCTTTTCCGTCACTAGAACCACTAAGAATATGTTCTGCATCAGGACTAATAGAAGACTGCACATACAAACAACAATAAGTTAACAGACCCTGAATCCTCAATAATTATAATTACTGGAGTCGCAATATCTACCTTGACAAAAAATGATCCAGTGAGACTGCCAGAGAAGCATTTTACAGGGCCTTTTCCAAGCTGAAGAAGGCTATACAAATATACTCTGAGAAAAATCAAGGGCAATGTCAGTTACTGACTATGAACAACCAACACATTGTTATTGGCATTAGTAAATTTCACAAAGCAGACAATGTACTTCCAAAACTGTTTTCAGATCTGTAGTTGCAAAATGTTGCACTAAAAAAGAGATCATAAATGTAAAAACATAAGATACCTATTGTCCATGCACGAAGCAGAGAGAAAAGTGCCACTGGAATCTTGTGTAAACTACACACACCGTGCATTCTTTTTTCCTGAAAATGGTGAAGATGATGCAGTCATGGCTCATGACAGAGATATATGGAAAAGTCACCTTTCTTGGCTTTAAACGTTTGTAGTTTGGAGGAAATGATAACAGTAGACCATTTATTACTAATCGAATTATATAGGTGGGCCCGAACTACAATGACTTTTCAAATTATATATGGAATTTCTTTATCCCAATTATATAATGTATCGACGGTAAACTGAGCATGAAAATATTTAAAATAACAAATGGGCCTAGCGAGATATACCGCAGAAGTCAATGACTCGGAGTTGTATGGGCTAATCTCATTTTATTGGGATTTCAAATTTCTTACGTCCCAGAACTTCACTACACTGAAAATGTAAGTAAAATTGTCAAGTAAAGTCAAAATGACCTACCAGTAAAAAAATATCATTTAGTTCCAGCGACTCTACCTGTCTACAGAACCAGCCGTTGCAACTGATGTTCCGTCTTGTAGATAGAGAACGGATGTTATACTCATGGAACTAACCTGCCTAAAAATGCTTCTTCGGCCAGATACCTATTAAATGAACATAAGAAAGTCACGCAAATAATTGACTACAAAACAACTAAACCTTTTTTCGTTTCATTTGTTTTGTCCTGGTTTTAACGTGCACTCTGCTGACCATAGTGGGTGAACTGAAATATATTATGAAAAATGTTCTTAATAATTAATTTATTAGAATTAAGACTGAGAGATGTCGCGTCAAAGATCTCGATTTTGGTTATTGCTTACAATAAGGGAATTTCTCCACGTCTACTTCTGGAACCTGATTTGCACCTCAAGTCCCATTGAATGAAAGATCCATCTCTTGAACCAGAGACAAAAACATCTGCAGTCATTACATAAACATCATGTAAATTCCAGATTCCACAAAACTTAAAGGTAGCTGTGAACAAATTCTACAAGTCTTTACCGGGGTTGAAGGGATGCGAGCATAATGATTTGACACTTCCAATGTGTCCTGTAAAGTCTCCAATACATTTCTTCTCTTGTACATCCCATAACTTAATCTAATGGTATATGAAGGAAGAATTAGTAAGGGTCAGATATAATCAGAATCAATAATCTACAGCAGCACAATTGTTGCGATAATGCAACACAAACTTTGAAACTGCAGGCCACATGAGTCTGAAAATTCGGAGGCTTTTGTTACTTACAGTTTGATCTCCTGAGCCAGTAAGTATTTGTGTATCATCCTGCCACAATCATCTCACCATCAATTTCAATCTCTTCAATAACAACAACATATATGGTATCTTGATCCAGCAGACATCAAATATGGAGTTCTTATGCGCAATCCACTCACTAATTGCAGTTTTCACTACAAAATTTCAATGTCAGAAAAATATTATTCAGGTTACATCCCAAACAACACTCAGAAAATGCTACAGCAATCATACCTGTTTTTTCCCGATAAGATGTGGATTGTGAAAAGTTTCTCCTAGTATCAATCAAACTCACAAATCCATCCTCATCAGATACCGCAAGAATATGAGACCTTGCGCTCGTCTATAACAATCAAATCAATACACACCTTTTATAAAATATAGAATCAACCCAAAGCCAATATCCGAAATTCAATACCATGCATTTTAGATACCTTGCCAAACGAAAGAGCTAGAGGCAGTGTCTCATCAACCTCATGCCGGACGGAAAAAGCTCCATTTTCGGCAAATCCAGTCACAAATTCCTAAACGCGCAGCATTTTCCTGCTGACAAATATTTTTAATATAAAAATCACATAAACACACAATCAAATCGAACCACTACGAAACGTGTGATGCAATACAGAATCAATCAATTAACAATAAAGCTACCTCGACGTCCTTGAATCTCTCTAGATCGGAGTTGGTGGAGCGCTCTTCCGCTACACTTCTCCATCGCCGAGTCAAACGAATGAGCTGATTCGTACAACGAAGAAGCTGAATTCCAGATTCCTAAAATGTTAGGGTTTTCAATTTTTCGAACCTTTCCGCTTGGCGGGAGAATGCGCTAAAATTCCATTTCTTCCCTCTGAAATCGATTTCGCCATCCTCGGTCCGACCGGTCGGTTCAATTTGAACTCAATTCCTCCCGGAGTGTGCGAGCGGGAAAATTTCGAATCTCGGCGGGAAAGTAAAACTCCTCACCTGGAATTTGGAAATATCGATTTTATTATTATTTTGTTTATTTATACTTTCCAAATATTCCATCCAGAAAACCCTTCCAACATTTATTGTTGAATTTGGGCGATGGGGGTGGCGGAGTCGGATGCGAAGAAGCTATCGGTGTTTAAGTCAATCACGACAACAGCAAAGTGTCCGTCATGGGAGATGAAGAAGAAGCAGAAGGCTGAGGAGGATGACAACGACGAGTCGCTGCCGGTGACTCCAAAGGGTATGAAAATACCAAAGATTCTGAGGTGTCCGCCTGCGCCGAGGAAGCGTAAACCATCAAATCGGCGTCGGTTTAATAATAATATTGAAGCCACTATAGCTACTACGAAGCTGTTTATTCCTTCAGATTTGGATACTGTTTTCTTGAAACGCAGTGTGGTGTGACTTGTGAGCCAAATGAGGTTTTAGCGGTTGTATTTAATGGCTTGAAGGGTTTGAGATTGTGATTACTGATTAGGTTTATTGAGAGGTTTTGTTAACGTCTGGATGGTGGATACACATTGTATTGTATTGTATTGTAGTATAGTATAGTGTAGGGTTGGTAGGCTATTAGACAGCGTTTCGTGTAATTTAGTTGCGCGGCTGGATTCTGTTTTCGGTTTTTGGTTGAAGGGAGTGTTATTTTTTCCTCGTTCTATTTTCCTGTAAATTTTCTGTTTGTTTTGAAAATGAAGTCTCTCTTAATTGGCGGGGAAAATAGAGAATCGAAGGCGAATAGAAAATAAAATTAATATAAAAACGGGATGACACTTCACAAGGAAAATACATGTAATGAAATGATGACACTGCTTGCAATTAATCCAACTTCTAGTTAGTTTCTTCTGGAAGTTCCGCGTAATACACGAACCTAAGAATGTAACTGAAAATAAATGACAATGCTGGAGTTACCTGGATTGGGAACGTGATTTGACCACTAAGGAATACACTTCAAAAGAACACAGTCTGCTCTCTGCTGAAATGCCCTGCATCTATTCAAGGAGAAACGAGTTGTAACTTATTCTGCCAAGTTACCTGGATTGGGAACGGCCATCCGGTAAACGTAAGTGTCACTTTAAAATCAGACCTTATTCAGCATCGTCACGGGCGTGGATCTAAATATCTCCTTATTATGAACAGATTGTTGAAATCGTGTGAAATAGAAGTATCAGTGCAGAGAAGAGAACGGGCCCAAATATGTAGGGCTTCTTCGCTGACAAAAAGACCCACAGCCAGCAGCCACAAAAGTATACCCATCTGCAGCAAACAAACATCGAACAACGAAACCATTTCATTCTATTCAAGTATTCAACGGTGAAAAAACTGTTAAGAAAAAAACAAAACAAACAGACGAAGTACCCTGGAGCATATTGTGGAAGAAGCACTCGGTAGCCAAACACGTGAAAACTGAATCTAAGATGTGGGAAGGGGACGAAGCAGCATCAGGCAAGTATTGTAGTGCAAAGGATGGTCCTTGAGAAGCGGTTGACGGGTCTTGGCGAGGAAAGATAGGGATGTCAAGGCTAAAGCGATCCATAACCCAATTGCTAGCTTTATGAGAAATGGATCAGTAACAAGTTTTTCCGCTGGGAATTACTGTTGTGTATCTGCTTTTGGTTGTCCTCTTCATTTTGCACCTTCATTTATGGCGCTGAATCGGATTCTGAACCTATTTCTGCCAACCAAGGGAAATCTTTCCTAAAACAGTGAATTATATGAGCATTTGTATTTGTGAAATTATCAGAAGCAGTTAAGATTTTCCCAAACTAACAATTATCAATATTTACAGGATTTATTGCAGAAAAACGGTATTAGAATATGTCATTTTGCAGATAAACGATATTATAACTGAAATTTGTAGATAAACGGTATTATAAACATTTTATTAACAAAAAATAGGTAATTGTCTTTAATTAACTTTAAAAATCATTTAAAATATAAAAAAAAAACTTTAAAAAATTCAAAACTTCATTAAACAAACAAGTAAAATTCATTCATTTAGTATCACTTTTGATAAACAAAATTATGCCTCAAGAATATTTTTTTATAATTTTAATTTAATATTTCAAAATTTACAAATATGTAGCATAAACTTTTATAAAAAATATAACAAAAATTTTGAATAGTTTCCCATTATGTTTTTGTATCTCTCTAAATTTTAAGGAATTTTTTAATTTTTTTTGTTATTTTTAAATATAAATGTTTTAAAAACTTGAATTTCCCATAATATTTCATATAAACATTTAATAAAAATAACAAACAAAAATTTAAAAAAAATCTGAAAATTTAGAGACATACAAATAAATAATGGAAAACCATTCAACGTTTTTTTATATTTTTTATAAAAGTTTATGCTACATATTTTTAAAATTTGAAATATCAAATTAAATTTATAAAAAAATATTCTTGAGGCATAATTTTGTTTATCAAGAGTGATACTAAATGAGTAGATTTTATTTATTTGTTTAATGAAGTTTTAATTTTTTTTTGATATTTTTTAATGACTTTGTAAAGTTAAATAAAGACAAATACCTATTTTTTGTTAACAAAATATTTATAATATCATTTATCTGCAAATTTCAATTATAATAGTACTGTTTATCAAGTATCAAAAGTCAATGTCTGTGTAATTTGGAGAAAGTATGAGGGATAGCTTATTCCCTGTAACCAAACGAGCCTCTTCTCCCATCCGCTCTGACAGAAAACTATCCTATCCGATGATGTTCTAAAATCTCCAACTTTGATGAGGAGCAGAGCAGCAACAATGTCGACTGCAATGTCCTCTTCTTCTTCATCGTCAAGCATTTTTGCATCGACAATTTCGAAACCACATTTCTCGATTCATGTTTCAAGAAGAAGAAGACCGCAATCGTGTTGTTTCAGCCGTTAAAGGTCCTAGAGATTTGGCTTTTGAAGATGTGAAGTTTGATGGTTTGTATTTAATTTTGGATTTGAGTTTTAAAGTTTGGTTCTTGGTTTGTTGGCAGCGGATTATGAGGTGGGTTACAAGTGTTGGTTCTCTGTGAATCGGAAATGCAGTTTTTTTTTTGGACTTGTATGCATACACAAATGCCATGGAACAGGAAGAATGAAGATTGACTCTGTTAACAGGCAGGGCACAACAACCTTTTTAATGAATATATGAAAATTAATGAATATATAAAATAAAGAGGTGATTCCTCAGCGTCTTTGTGATCCTGTGAATCGTGGTGTTTGATTGCTACCCTGCACCCTACATCACATCCGTGCATCTGATATGTTGATGTCGTATTCGGTCACGTGTCCTTGCGGCCATACTATATCCTACGAACGTGTTGCATCTGAGTCCACCACGTGACCTCTAACCTTATTTAGTTTCTCGTCTCCGAATTTAGTTTTATTATTTATATTTAATTTAATTTTCTCGTCTCCATTACTCTCTTCACTCTCTCTCTCTCTCTCTCTCTCTCACAATCTCTCTGTGTGTCTTGCCGTGACTGAAAATATCCCAAAAAGGTGAGTAATCCACTGATCCCACACCAAAACCCCTTTTTTCTTTAACACTTTCTCTACCCGCCGGCGCTGTACAAATTGCGTTCCGTGACAGGGTCTTTGTATCAGTGGGTGAAAGTCGTGATTCGGAACTGTTTTGTTGTCTGGCAATGAAAGTTGTTTTTAGATCTCCGATAAACCCTCAGAAAATTTAAATTAGGGTTTTGATGATTTTGTGGAATGTGTGGTACTGGGGTTTGTGATGCATGTGGCTTTTGATGAGTTTTCTGATGTGGATTTGTGTTTTTCTGTGTGATTTAGGTTGAAGTTTGGAAATTTGGTGACTGGTGTTTGAGGCTTTCAGGGAGGCTGTGAAGATTTTTTTTTTTGGCCTTCTGCGAGGTCTATTTGTGTTGAGAAGATTTTGTTTCACATTGTGTGAGATTTGTTGGAAGAGTGGAGCAAAGTGGCTAGGGGATTTGTGGGGGGGTTAGATGGGGAGTTCTGCAGGTGAGGCGGAAAATGGCCGCATTGATGAAACAGTAGGGAGGTTGGTATGGGTTAGACGAAGGAATGGGTCATGGTGGCCGGGTCAGATTATTAGTGTTGATGAATTGCCCAAGTATTGCTTGCTGGCTGCTAAACCTGGTACCCCTGTGAAACTCCTTGGCCGAGATGATGCAAGCGTGTAAGCCTGTATCTGACATTTGCACTTTTGATGTTTTAGCGATATTGTTTGATGGGAATGTAATTTTCGTGCGCCTATTAGGGTATGACGTGGCTTTCCAGTATTTTGTGGTGGGGTTTGTCTGTAATATATTTATGCTCTTACGCCTGACTTTTAAATTTTATAAATATGTGCTCATAGACTTTGGTTTCCCTTGCGGTATTGAAATTTTTTGAGGACTTTTTATGTCTCAGTTGTACAGGTGTTTGTGGAGATATGATGTGAGTGTATGATAATAATGAACAGTTAAGTATTCTTAAGATTCTGGCCGGCTTTGAAAGTTCAGTTTCATTGCCTTGAATGAATGATGTTCTTGAGTGCGGATATAATTATCAGTTGCTGTCCTCTAGAGTATTTTTGATTCTCTAAGTAACTTTTGTTTTACCTTTAGAATAACGACTCTTGAGTGCGGATCAGTTCATGAGTTTTTTTAAAGGGAGACGTGATAATTTCGTCCGTTTGATGGGAATGCAAAAGTGCATTGCAATCAAATATTTGGTTCAAAATATTGGATTTATTGCTAGATATTTGGAACACGTTGTTAATTGTTATCGGAGTCTCAATGGTTTTCAATTAGAATGTTTCCTCCCCTTTCCAGGTAGAGTATTAGGCGATTTGAGTCTTTGTGAAGTTATCATTTTGACTCCCAAAATAAATCTCAAGAGAGTGACGGGAAGATTTCGTTACGTATTTGAGTTTTTGTTGCTTAATTTTGTTGCGTAAATAATTGACAGCTTTGGTTGGGTTATATAATACTTATTTTTGCCAATCTTCAGTGTTTCATTGTCGTCCTTTTCATAAGCTATTTATATTCACGTTTCTTTTTGATTCAGTGACTGGTATAATCTCAATAAATCTAAGCGGGTGAAGGTGTTCCGATGTGGGGAGTTTGATAACTGTATCGAGAAAGCAAAGGCTGCAGTCAGTATTAATAAGAAATCAGTGAAATATGCCAGGAGAGAAGATGCTATCATTTGCGCGTTAGAGATCGAAAATTCTTATGAATTGAAGGATAAGGATAATTCAAGGGTAAAAAGTTCATCTAAAAACCCAAACGGTAAGATATCTACAAACTCATTGGTGATAGATGAAAACAGAAATGCTCAAGATGAACTGAGAGCCCCGTTGAAGAAAGGAAAAGTGGCTCAAGAATTATGGCACCTGGGTGTGTCTTCTGCTGGAACAAATGAAATGAATTCCGCAAAATCCTCATCCTTGAAAGGGAAACGACGCAAGACACCTAATGACTCTGAGGATGATGGGATAGTAGGGGTTAAACGCATGAGAGGGATCAAAGACCTTGTATTTGATGTAGCATCGAAAATAAAAGTTGAAGTGGAGGGAGAGAGCGAACATGTGAATGTAGAAATTGCCAACAAAGGGAATTCTATTGCAAGTGAAATCCCTGCTGACGGTGATAAAAGTAGTACTCCATCGCTAAAGAAAAAGCGTTCTTCCGCAGCGAACGACACTGGTCATGAATCGAAAAGGAGGAAAGACCGTAGGCGAACTTTGACAAGAGTATTAGAAGATAGTGTTATGGTATCCGTCCCAGTTATTTATAATGAGCTTTCTAGTACTGTTGTATCACAGCTCATGGCTGTATCTGAACGAGAGGCAGCTGTAGAATCTGTTGAGTCAGAAGGCATTACGTCAGATTATACTACTAATTGTGATGACGGAACAGATGGTCAGTGCGAGAATGGGGTCTTATCGAATTTCTTAGATGTACCATGCGGCCCTCTTTGTGATAATAAACATAAAGTAAATGGAAGTGCTGTCAATTTGCTCCCTCTTGGCGGTGGTGCTTTAGATGACCTGTATGATGTTCATATCTCCATGGATGATGATGATAATGCAGGTACCCATAGCTCTATTCATTAATGCATCTTTATATATTGTGAAATAGTTTGTGCTTGTAATCAACTTGGTGATATTATAGCTTTATTATGGATATAGCAGTTAGCACCATTACACTTTACTGGTAATATTATGGGGTTTTATTGCACGGTTATAATGAAATTACCTGAGCTTTATAAGGGATATGTCAATCGGCAGAGTTGAGATTTACTTTCATTTGTATTTGTTTCTTGTTAGATTAGTACATTTTTACCCGTTTTGAAGATTATTCACTCTCCTTCAACTCATTGTAAACCAAATAGATAAAAAATCCATATTTTTATACCCCGTTTGGTTTGTGGAAAATATGAGGGATGGAAATAAATTTTTTAGGTAAAATGAAAAAGTGTTTGGTTACCCTTGAGAAAATGAAAATCTAACATAAAACCTTATATAAATTTTGCACATGGGAATATCATTTACTCAACTTTCCATTTTAATTTCTTTCCTCAAACTTTCCGTGGTCCAAACGGATCATTAATGGAACTGGATACAGTTCTGTTTCACTTTGATATGGAGAATAGTCGTGGCATCGTGGCATTGTATAATTGATTTATGTATGTCAACATCGCTGTTTTATATATTCATACACCTGTGATTGCTATGAGCATAAATTCAAATTATATTCACTTTACAGATTTAGGAGGCTGGGGTTCTTTTATCATTTTCTTTGACACCTGTGATTGCTATGAGCATGTCTGATATTTTCTGTTGGAACAATGAAGCAGGTTTAAAAAACGTAGTTCCTATGGGTTTGTCTGGAAAAATCCCTATAGATTGTGCAAATATATGTCAGCCAGGGGAACAAGTTGAAGATATACCGGTCACAAATGGAGATGTGCCTGAATCTGAGTTTACCAGTCCAGCAGCTGAGCGCACGGGTATCAATTTTGATTTGTTAAAAAGTAGCTCGGTTTGGCAGTCTAAAAGAAAGAGAAATTCAAGACGAACTACAAATCACAAAAAAAGAGATTTGAAGAGCATCGAAGGTGTCCTCAATAACGGAAGCAGCTATCAAGGGTTGGGGTTAGAGCAGCATCTTGGTGGATTTTCTGAATGTTCGGATCTGAAAATCGATTCAGAACATGATGAACTCCCCAGAAATCCCAAAGATGGGTTTCCAAACTGGGGCAAGCACGCATCTCACAGAGAAATAATAGAAGGGGTCGAGGATGAAGCAAAAGGTCCAACGAGGTCTCTCCCGTATCGCCATTCTCGACTTGTAGTTCCTTCAAAATACGAAGAGGTAGACTTTCCCACAAGGAATACTCGGCCAGAACAAGGGGCAGAACCTTGCTTACATGATGTCCCTGTTGAAGTCAAAGCCACTAATCGCTCTCATCATGTACCCATAGTTTCCTTCATGAGCAAGTTCAATGGCAAGGCAATAGTCGGACACCCTCTTACCATTGAAAGTGTGGGCAACGGCTACTCTGACGAGCTACTTAAACGATCGACTGACAGGTGTAAGCATAGATCAGCTGAAGGAAGAGGGCCCAGGAAACAGTCAAAATCCAAGAGCAGATCTAAAAAACGTTTGTTGAAAAACTGGGGGCCATCATCCAAGAAGACCAAGAGACTGTCAGCTCTCTCAAGCTCCCGGAATTCTAGGGAGGATGAGAGGAACCCAGCTATAGCCTGCATCCCTTTGAATGTGGTTTTCAGTCGTTTGAATGAAGCAGTAAATGGATCGAAACAGCATCATTTTCGCATCCCGGGAAGTAGATGATATTGTTTATATGAGAATAAGGCGGACTTGAAGGAGCCTCAGTATCATTCGTTATTCTCCTAGTTTAAAAATAGGATAATATCAGCAGGCTTCATTTACGGTTAAGTGCTCAGTTCAGAGCATTGCCCTCATTTTGTACGATGAGTGCAACCACATGTAATATTGTTGTAGAAACAGGGAAGGCATTGCGCGTCGCAAGGATTTTATGTATATATGTTCACAAAATTAGGTGACTGGCTGTAAAGACGATGATGAGAGTTGAGACGATCTGGCGTTCAGACTCCAATAATCTGATGCATTTTAATTGAACGGGAGCCAATATTGCATGGATCCGTCTGTACAGGGTTTCTTCGCAGTGTATGGTGTAATCTTCCTTATGTTTCTCATTTCAGGCAGTCAAAAGAGGGGATGGTTGGTTTGAGGTAAATGCGGAACTAGGCTTATAAAACTGAGGTCTCCCTTTCTCGCAAAACAGCTAACTATCATATTTTCAAAGTTTGTCATCAATCTCAACTTGCATGCAAGACTTGGTACTATCATTGATACTCTCTACCAGGAATCCTACATAAAAAACTACTTCTTTTCTAAAATACTACTTCGGCATTTTTAGTAATACAACATGACGCGGAAGCTGTTTTGTGTGTGTGTGTATATGATGTCATACTCTCCTTGCAACATTTTTAGTCACAATGTTAGCAAACATTTTCAAGCGTGTGATTTATGCATTACTTTACCTTTTTGCTACTGACGGGAGGCCTGGATTACTTGCACAATAGTTGTAAGCCGTCCATTGTTCATAGATATGTGAAGCCAACAAATATTTTGCTGGGTGAAAATTTTACAGCAAAATTAGCTGATTTCGGCTTGTCAAGAGACTCATTGGCAAATGACCGAGCGCCGGGGTACCTCGATCCCGAGTAAGCATACACTTCCCTGTTCATATCAATCTCATTCATTTTGTCAAATCAGAATGCGAGACAAGTATTTTCTTTGTTGCAGGAGAGTATGACATCAACTCTGCTTGGATGGCTAGCTATTGAACTTGTCCTGCGTATGAGTCCGATCTGAAGCAATGCTTAGATGAAGATTGGTCGTAAAGGTGAATGAAGAACCTCCGAGTTCTCCTCGGTCGTAGCGAACAACCTTCTGCGCGATAGAAATTACCCATGAAAACACAAGACCGCCATAACTTGTTCTTTTTCTTTTGCTTCCTTGTGTATAGAGGCATTACTGCTCTGCCGGTGGTGGTTTTGTTGTTCATCTCTATGTGCTTGTTGTTTATTGAATGAATGTCTCGTGAACCTTTGGCATTTACTGTCTACTTTTCCTACAAGAAACTAATTTAAATGTGGATGATTTTAGAGGTTTTTTCTTCTTCTTGCGAATACTTAATAAATCCCAATGCATCGTTTCCATTGAAGTATTTGACTTCAGACACCTTCAAGTTCAGTCCACGATTTACTGTCCATGGTATCATCAGCAACACATCTTGAATTCGATTCCTGAAGCAGTGAAATCAATTTAGCGGGTATATATAATTTATGTTCTAATGACACATTTTTAACACGTTTTTGTTTCAGCCTAAAAGGGCATGGTCAACTTATGATTGCACACGGTTGGAATTCTCACTATATATTCTCATTAACTGGTGCTACAAATCTCTAACCAATCCAATAAATCATCATACATACACATAGCATCATATTTATGTGGGGAGAAAATATATTTATGTCAGTATCAAAAGACTTGGCCCTGACCCTGAGCCAACTTCACGTTTCAAAACCACCGCTTTTTGCTGGGCGAGTCACATTTTAGAGAGATCCTAGCTGAGTTTAGAAACTTGAAATTGCTGGAAATTTAACGCTCGAGCTTGCAAGATGTCGATGACGCGGCGATTAAGATGGAAATCAAGAAATGAGAGCAGCTATATGCACTGATGTCGGGCCCAACTGTACATTTGACGATAATTTCCTGAACTTGTTGTACCTTTCTTTTATGGGTCATTTTCAGAATATATCAGTAGACCCCGCTTTCGGAATGCGTTGATCTGGAAAAAATGTAAATATTCAGTACTCGAGTGACCCAATTGAACTTTTTTACTCCCATTATCTTCGTTCCTTTTTTTTTTTTCTCGATGGGTGGATACATGTAGTACAAGACTATTCTATGCTAGCTAAATCAAGTACATAAACTCCAATTAACGCACGACCTTCGGTATCGAAACCCTATTTCCCTATTTCCTAGCCTCCGTTCCCTATTTCAAACCCTAGAAATATAGAAGGCTTCTGCGAGGACGACTGACAGTGAATTGAGATATTTAAAATTTGGTATGAAGCGAAAGGAAAAAAAAAACATTTGAAAGCTGCTGGAATGTTTGGATCCGCAATTGTGTTTTCTTTACAAATTCAAGATGTAAATAAATGTTTAAATTATGTGATGTTTCTGCATTTTGTATACGTCGGCGAAAGAATGAAAAAGTACTAATCTACTTAAAATTCTCTCTTCCCATACAGACCCCATAATTCGAGCTGTAGCTGATGTTGGAGGATGAGGTACAAATTTAATTACCTTTATTCAGCATTGGGATTGCCGTTAGTTCTTCCGGGAAAAGGGCAAGGATGTTTTACTGAGTCTTGTCCGGTGGCAGTGCTATCACCACCATGTTTAGCTTGGTTACTTGCGTCCACCTGACAGGAAACTGTTCCACTCCCTAAGGTTGAAAAATTCCATGAGCTTTTGAAACTACTCCATGGTATTGCCGCATTGGGATGGTGGTAGCTTTCCATCTTTCCGACTTGTTCGAAAGCTGATGATGATGGTAGTGATGCTGTCACATATGGAGTAGGAAAACATAAGGGAGTATCTATTGTAGGTTAATTCTACATGACAATCACTACTCATTTTACCCATCTGTCCGACATGTTCAACCGATCAATCGACGATATGAATCGTCAATA